>SIXB01002383.1:0-29190 GCA_007018985.1 Anopheles bwambae | reverse complement strand
TTGTTGGGTGTGTGTGTGTGTGTGTGTGTGTGTGTGTGTGTGTGTGTGTGTGTGTGTGTGTGTGTGTGTGTGTGTGTATGATTGTTAACGCTAATGGCAGTATATTATCATTATTATGTGTAGCGTTTTATATTCGCAGCGACATCATCCCGACGTTGTTGCGCTTCCCCGCAACTTCTGCGTTGACTTCGACGTATGGAACGCGGGTCAGAAGAAGCGCCAGACTGATGTGACTGTCTGGTAGCCATCGCCGCGGTACTTACAAACAAAACAATACGAACCCAAAAAACTAACTCATTCATTCATCCCATTCACTCACGCTCACACGCGGCTACTTCTCCCGCATACAACTAATTCCTCAGACACTCCATGCAGGAGGATCACGTCGCGCACAGGACGCAACGCATCCAGTGCACTTGCCTCACACACGTACACTTCGCGCAAGCATTCTTCCGTTTAAGACTACCGGCTCATTCTGGCTTTACACCCGCTTCCGACCAAAGTCCTCGATGACGTCGTACTCGGGCACATCGGGACTGCCGGTGTCGTAGTACGCGTAATCGTAGCTATCATCTTCCGGCGGCCGTTTCGTAATCGTGGCGTTCGGTGGGATCGTGGGCGCCTTGGAGAAGGGTCGGGGAGTGGCATTGCTGGTGCTGCCGCTACCTTTCGCCCCATGGGACGACTTTGTCCGGCCCGAGGAGTCCTTGGAGTGGTGGTGCTGCTTCGACGATACCTTCGGCGTGACCGTTTCCAGCTGACCATCCTTCTGCTCCTTCCGTGCCGTTGTCGTTGGCTTGACCGAGGAGGACGAGAAGAACTCGTTGATCCGGGCGGCTGCCTGGCGGGCCCGCTCCAGTATCAGGTCGTTACCGCTCGCGGCAATGTTTTGCGAGTGTGCGGTGCGGAAGATTTCCTCCTCGTCGCTCGTGGAGAGCGATGCCAGCCCGTTGGTGTTGCGGGCCTGGGCAAGGGCGGCCGCCGCTTGTGCCTTCGCCTTGACGCGGTTCCGGTAGAAGTCTTTCTCGTACAGCTCGGGATGGTACTGCCCATCGTCTTCGTCGATTTCGGCCTGGGTTGGTTCCGGTTTCGCCGAGGTAACGACGATCGGGGATTGGGTGAGCGGGTTCGACACCTTGGCCACGGGTGGTTGGAAGAAGCGATTCGGTGCCGGTGGTGCGTTGGAAACAGTCGTGGTGGTAGTGAAGGGAGCACGGGTGGTGGTCGTGGTGGATGTAGAAGTTACTGGGGGAATGGTGGGTATGTAGCCCGGATAGCGAGTCGTCACCGGAGCCGGCGCCTTCTCCGTTGTGGTGGTGCTGGTGCTGGTCGTGCTGGTGGTAATGCTGACCCGATCCGTGAACGGGGACTTCTCGAGCCCGATCACACTCTTCTGGTTGACGAACTGGAGCAGCGCCTTCTTGCTGATCGCGTTCGGTTTGAAGGTGGTCGGATTGTACTGATCCTTCGGGACGAGCGTGGAGAACTTCTTCACCGTCGAGGGCGTGTGACCTTCGTTGCCGGAGCGCTGAATCGACTGGTAGCGATCCTTCGGGACGGCCTTCTGCACGATCGCCGGCGGGATGGTCGTGATGGCGGGAGCCGCCGTGGACGGGTTGCTGAAGAAGGGATTCAAGAAGGAGCTCTGCTGTGGCGCCCGCTGTCGGAAGTTCGCCTGCGAAGGAGCGAATGTTGTTGGGGGTACTGGCGTCGTGGTCGTTGTAGTGGAGGTAGTCGTTGTGGTAGTACTGGTGCGACTACCCTGATACTCGTTGTAGTTGAACTGATTGAGCCGGTTCGGATCGACGTTGAACGTGCGCGACTGTGGACGGATACGTTGCGATTCCTGCGGCGTTGTCACGTCGCTCTCATCGAACGAGCGTTCCGTTGCCCGATTCTCGAAGGTACTGCGCGGCCGGACGGTGGTCGTGGTCGTCTGGGCAGCGAAGAACTGGAACGGATTGTTAACCGGGGCCGAAGCGGACGTTGTGCTCGCGATCGGGGCCTGCTGGCGTGGCTGCGCGTTGAAGTTAAACTGTTGCTGCGGCTGGCTGAAGCTTGACGGACGATCGTTCTGGGGCGAGGTGACGGTAATCTTGAAGTTGTTCGTGGCGGGCGGATTGCCTCCGAAACGCTGCTGTGGAGCCGGTTGGGTCGTGGAACTTGTGACTTGCTGTAGCTGTTGCTGCTGTTGTTGTGTGTTGAAAAACAGAGTGTTTCCTCGGCTTTGTGGCTGGGCCGGTTGCTTAGCGAAGGGAGCCGGTGTGGAGACGATGGCCTGACCGAAGGACGGTGCCTGGGCGGAAGACTGTTGGGGTTTCAGTACCGTCGTTGGCTGCTGCCGGAAGTTCGGGAGCTTCGGAATGTCCACAAAGTCATCGGGTGTCGTCGTTTGTAGCTTGGTGTTTTGTTGGCGTGCGGGCTGCTGTTGCGGTTGCTGCAATTGCTGTCGTTGCTGTTGCGGTTGCTGCTGCTGTTGCGGCTGAAGCTGCTGTCGTTGTTGTTGCGGTTGCTGCTGCTGAGGCTGAAGTTGCTGTCGTTGCTGTTGTGGAAACTGCTGGAGTGACTGGAATGGTTGTCGTGGTGGTTGTGGTTGCTGCTGCTGCTGATGCTGCAGTTGCTGTCTTTGCTGTTGTAACTGTTGCTGGTGATTGAACTGCTGCTGGTTTGGTTGTCTCTGCTGTTGCTGCTGCTGGGGTGGCTTCGTCACACTAGCCGGTGTAGTACTGGTGCTCGGCTTCAGCTCATTGCGCAGCGCATTCAGATGATGGGCCCGAACACTTCCCCGTCCACGATTGCGGCCCCGCGACGTTGCCTGGGTTGATGAGGCACGGTTCGTTCCGGTCGCCGCCGCCGTCGATCGAGGTGTCGTTGTCGACTTCCGGTACAGCTCCTCCTCGTAGTCTTCCTTGCCATTGTTGCGGTTGTTGTAGAAGTGCGAGCTGTGCGATCCGCGGAAGATCTCATCATCTGGGTTGGCGAATTGGGTGGCGTGCAGAACAGGTTGCAGCAGGACACATAAAAAGGTGAGATAATAATTGGAAAGATGGAAAAGAAAGCAAAAGAAAAACAACACAAAAACGGAAGCAAGATTAAGAAAGCGAGAAAAAAAGAAGAAGAATAAACGGTTCCATTTAATAAGTGTGAAAACCCATCAGTAATCATTCAATTATCTTAGTTCGATCTGGTGGTGAATGATGAAGGAAAAAGCGAATGGTGCCACTCCCCAACCCAGGTCCAGTTGGGCCTGTGTGAGCCTTCCCAGATGCTAAAGCGGCATGCTGAGAGTGGTGGAAGCGTAGCGAGTCCGGTGTATGCTGTCAGCGTAACAGAAAGCCTTCACAGCCTGCGCCAGTGAGTGAAATGAAGCGCGTAATTATCAATCAGTCCAGTTTGCCAGTCTAGAAATAGTAGTTTCGCTACGTTCGTGAGTCAAGTGTAACAGCTGATGGTCGAGCCCCGGGAAGGAAAACTTCCGGGTGTCAGATGTCCGTCCGGCAAAATGCGGGTAGCGATGGAGATCTTGATGAGGTTGATGATGATGGCGATGATGATGAAGACCTTAACTAAACACATTAGGCTACGTATTTACTGTTGAAGTCGTTGTGCTGCGCCGGACGGGACTGTGGCTGCTGCTGCTGCTGCTGTGGCGAACGCTGCTGTTGCGGCTGCTGCTGAAGCTGCTGCGTTTGTGGTTGCCGCTGCTGTGGTTGGGGCTGCTGTTGCGGCTGCTGTGATCGTGCAAAACTGTTGGAGAAGGATGGCGTTGTGGTGCGCAGCTCGTCACCCGCTGGGCGACGATCGGCAGGTGTGGCCGTAGCTGCTGCCGCCGTCAGCTGACGGAAGTGCTGGGCCTGCAGGAGCTGCTGCTGATTCAGCAGCAGCTGATGCTGCTTGTGTTCCGTATGCTTTTGATGCAGCTTCGTCGGTGCTTGGCTCGTTTTGTAGAAGATGTTCTCCACCGGGGTGAACGGGGTGGTCGTTGTGGTTGTCGTCGTGGTGGTGCTCGCCGTGGTGGAGGTGGTCGTTGTGGTCGGTGGCGTCACCGGTTGACGGAAGTATTGCTGGGGCTGCTGCGGATAGGACGGTTTCTGTACGCTTGGGATCTGATTTGGGCTCGGTGGTTGCTGTGGCTTGGAGCTCTGGTTAACAATGTACTGCTTGCTTCTTCGAGCATCGCCTGTAGAGTATGGAGATTGTCAGTTTGGTGGATCGAATCGAATGCAGTGTAGCAGTTGCAAATGTTTAACTTTAGCACGCAACGCATTACCTCATTGGCTCAAAATAGAAAACAAAAAGATAACATCAACAAAGAGACACTTACTCGTTTCGGCACGCTGCAGATGGAAGGTGGCCTCCTCTTCCTCGGCGAACGGTGCCCGCTTGCTCTCGAAACCGGAACCCAACCGGTAGAGGTCGAAGTTGTCACTGCCGTAGTACAGTGTGGCCGCCTCACAGTCGACATCGCCCCAATCGGCACAGATCTGAGCTTCCTGATCGAAAGCCGTACCATTGGGACAGAGGAAGCGGAAATCTTGCACCTGTGTGTGTGTGTGAGGGGTTGAGAAGAAAAAAAGAAGAGTTTGAAAACAATTAAATTGTCATCGAACAAAGTCATCGTGATAGAGGAATTTTCCTTTACAAGATCAGTGGAGTGCGATCGTACGTGGAGAGAAAGAAAGAAAAAAAACGGTCAAATTAATTTGTGAGAAGTTTTGATCGAGTGGTGGAGTCGTATCTGTAGACTGAGCTACAGCACCTAGGTGCTAGTAACTTCGCAAGAACGCAAGAATATAAAACAATAGAAAACCAACAAACAACACCTCACCACTCGGAGTCGGGGGGGCAGGTATTATTGGGTGAGGTGTGAAGTAAGCAATCGCTAGAGAGGTGGCGCAATACGGCACAAGAAGGCCACCTTGGTGCGTATCTCACTCATGGCGTACGAATTCGCACGCACTACCATTCGTGGTCTTGTTTTCTCTGTCTCCACTGATCTCCACTGACGCTGGAGCTTAACCCGCTGCTTGGAAGCTGAGGTAGGCACCTGCGGACAAAATACATCATCTTAGGGCTGGCTGCTCGGTGTAATTACCGGCTGGCAAGGTTGTACACACGCGAGCGCACGTCGGCACGTCAGGTTTGATTCTCGTCGCCGCTCGTGGCTCTGTTTCTCAGACAGTGTGGCGCCGCCGCCGCCGCTCGTAGCAAATGTTTAGCAAGCGCGGTAGCAAGCATTCATTGGACGGCAGATAAGATTGGGCGGCAGATAGGACGGGCAGCAGTAGGCTGTATTGCTGGCAGCGTACCAAACAGCACCGGCGCCCCAAAAGGTGGTGTGTGCGCACGTTCGGTGTGAATATGATGATTAATTGTGAGTTGGCGGGAGTTTGTTTCTCATGGGTATTTTTTAATGCTCCGTCCCCCAGTGAAGCAATCGGCGATTTGATTAACTACATCACCGCCACAGCACGGTGAAGGGTGTTTGAAAGGGTGGAGTTGAATTTGTGGGTTTTTGTGGGCACCGCACCACAATCCGTTTAAATAATCGTTTATTATTCATCGGGCACTGAGGGCAAATTATATAACGATCGTTGCTGAAACGATGGTTTCGTTTTCATTGCCATTAAGAAAAAGGCTCCAAAAATGGATGATTTGCCCGAGACTGCGCGAAAACGATGCAACAGCAATAAAATGTAAACAGTTTCGTGTTTGATTGATAAAAAAACTGATCTGCAGATTGGTAAATTGTTTCTGTGACCCAAACCGAAAGTGAAAGGAGGATTCTTCGCTAATTGAAAGTAACATTTCAACAACGATTTGCAATTTGAAATTCAACTTCCAAAATGCTTACCGGTAGCTGCTGTACTTGGACGCCGCTGAACGCCCATCTGCTCCACAATAACAAATTTGTGAGCAATTATCTCGACCGCTCATCGGCAGTAACGGTGTGAACTTTAAATGTGACCTGATTTCGGTTTTCCGGTTGGAGGTTTGTTTTTCTTTTCTTTCTTCTTCTTCTTCTGTTTGCTTACCAAATAGCTGGGATTGTATCGTGGCGCCATTGTTGGAGGTTTTTTTTGTTGGGTTTCGTTTGATCCACAACATGCTCTCGAGGAGATCGTAAAAGCCCGGATCTCCGTTTTTCGAGCCATAGACGCGAAGGTGTGAAATGTGGGTCCACATCGATCAACTTGAATTTGACTTGAATTTGAACATGTTTGCCATTTCGGTGTGACGTACACGACCTCACACGTTACGAAACGTCCTTTTCGGGTTGAACGTGGTAAAGCCTTGAAGCTGCAAGAAAGATGCTGCCAGCTTGATCGTAAACTATTACGAAGCCAAATTTAAAACAAAGTGTTTATGGTGTATCACTTCACCCCTCCACTGCTGCGCGTTCGATTTGATGCAAAACTAAAGATAACTCTTACTGGAGGTCTCTTCTTGGAGTGTGTGTGTCTCATTATCTATTCCATCGGTGGCATTTACCAGAGCCCGACTTATGGAATGCATCGTGCAGCTTACAGGAGCGTATACAAACAGCGTGCCACTCTTTAGATCATGCCAAACACACCCCTACCGGAGGTGTGGACGTCCTTGGGTGTTTGGAAAGGACTCCGCCTGGTGTTACATGAGTTCCGCTATTTTTTTGGCCTGGTGACTTGACACCTGATCGTGCAAAATGTGTGTCCGTTTGCGAGTGGATGGATCACGCTGGTGCAAGGACGTCCCGCTGATCCACGCGGGTGATCACACACACACACACACACAGTGGTCACAGGTGGCCATAAGCAATGAGATGCTGAAAAAAAACGCGACCGGCAAGCGACAATAGAAAATCGTGTGGCAAAGGGGCGACAATCCGCGAGAGGCTCGAAAGGCACGAGCCCCAACTGGAGGTTCGAGAAGTCAACGAGCGTCAACCCACCCTTTGATGGAGCAAACCCACCCCCTGATGATGCCATGCTCGTGGCACTCTCGTCCCTCCACCCGCTCTCCAGCCGCGTGCATAGCTCCTACCGGCCGCAAACGCTTCACGCTAAAGGTCACGAGAGTCTCTTGGGAACGGCCGTTCGGCTGACGGAGCGGAGACGATCTGCTGACGATGGTGCGGCCGTCCCCACCGTGCGGCACCATCCAACCTCAACCCAACGTCATCGATTATGTGAAGCGTTTATTTTAGCCGTGGTTTTGTTGCTGTTTTGTTTCTCCGTTCGGTTGCGTTGCTCCCACACGATTAGGAGCGAGCGACCCCTTTTTCGGCACAGTGGGGTCAACGAGTGGGGTCGTTGAGGTTGTGAGAATTTGTGACTGTTTTTGTTTGTTTGTGGAGAACATGCCTCCCCGTAAACTTCATACTTACACCGACACCGGCCACCTTCACGCACACGTGAAACATCTGGCATTGCGTTTCCGAGTCCGCGTAGTACCCGCCGAGGATCTTGTCCCGGCAGGTGAAGCCCGTCTTGGGCATGTTGTCCAGGCTGTAGCGCGGTCCGGGCAGGAACTGTCCATTGTTGCTTACGATTGCGGCGACCATCAGAAGGGCTGGGAAGTGGAAGGCGAGGAAGAAAATTATTAGAAATAATTTACGATCATGCGACAGAGCGGGTATCGTTCGAAAAGGTAGGAGACACTGAAGTCCTCCGAAGGCATAGAATAGCTCCAACCATTCTGCGCGACCTACCAGCTTAACATTTAGAAGATGTTCTGCACCGAACCAAAAGGTCGGCAAATGCTTCACGAGAATGTAGCAAAGAGCAAAGATGCTTGTGTGTGTGTGTGTCTGTGCAACGGCCTTTACTGCCACCCAAACGACTGCTGTTAGACATTTCCTGTGACACAACGCGAGACCCTCTCCCCTTTGGTTATGGTTGGCGGCTAATGTCACCAGCGCCCTAATGTCGACCTAATGCCGATTCGATAGCGAATATTTGGAAGGTGTATCGGTACAACCGAAACGGAGGGGCTGTCCCCTTGTGCTGTGTTTTTTTTGTCTGTGCCCCATGTTTTATGCAAATCGCAACCGAGCGATCCTCATGATGATGATCTTCGGTTTGGTATTACAATGGCGCTATCCAAGCTGTCGCTCCACCATTGTTGTTCGATCCGGGAAGGGGTTTCCAGCTCTGCATGCAACAGAAACATCTTCAGCGATCGTCTTCTGAGTCGCTCTTATTGGCCTCTATTTGGTTTAGAAAGAAACGAAACAAAAACAACACAAAAAAACGAAGCGAACGAAGCGCAGTGCGCGTGACCGGTTGCGGCGGCGTAGCTTCTTAAATGCTGCAGCATCCCTTCCGGTTATCACGATTTAGGTGTAATGATTGCCAGACCTACCACTGCGATGCTTGGGTCCCAAGCTTGCTGCTACCCTGCTCGCGGTTAGTCGTTTAGTTACAATTTGGTTTCGTTTGTTTCAACGACGTTTCCGTGAAAGTTGACCTTTTTTATGCGCGCTATTTGACCTATTGGGTGGTGGCGGTCTGGTAGCAAAATCTCTGTGGGGGTTTGCATGTCTGGCTGTGTGTTACAACGGCTACAATAGAAAACAGTGAGCGATGTCCCCCGATCTTGCTTCCTGATCGATTCGCTTGGACGGCTGTAACACCGCCACAGTGATTCCGGTGCGCCATAAGACCACGAACCTTACTGTCCGTCACCCGGTTGACATTGGGTGCAGCAGCAAAAAACCGTACACCAACCAACGTGTTGCACAATCTGTGTGCGTAGCTTTATCGAGATTGAGCGCGAGAATCATCCGCTCCCGCTTTTCGGGTTTTGGGGACCAAACGGTCCCCTCATTAAGCTGTCCATTGTGTCCATCAACTACGCGAAGACGGACGGAAAGCGTCCCTTTCAGTACTACACGCTCCGGTGCAAACGCTAGCCCTAGCTGTCAACGGTCGTGCCTCCGCCTCCCAGAGCCAGAGGGATACCCCCGCCGTCGGACATTTAACCTCAAGCTCATTACCCAATTACGGAGGATCGCGGCGAAGCTTTGGCGAGGGTGAGCAGTTTTGTTTTATGTAGACGTGCCCGCAATGCTTTGCCCGCTGCTACCGTTAGCGCTACCGTTTTGTGTGCCTTTCCCTGCAAGCTCAACAACACCATCCTCCCGATTTTACAAATGGACGGACATCACATCGCAGTAAGGCGCTGCAGAAAAAACAAAACAAAAACCGAATGCTCCTCACGCGCACAATTACCACCGCACTTTGGCTGGTTTGGTAGATGATGGTGATGATCTTATTTCGACATTGCACAGCAGCAGCAGGTTGATTTCGATGCTGTGATGCTTCGACATTTCGTTCCGAAGGTCACCGAAGCGATGGAATGCCAAAAATGGTGCGCACATAGGTTGTTAGGCACGCTACGCAAAATGGAAGTGAATTGTTTTCGGACGGTACGGCGACAGAATGAGGGTATTTAAAAATGTAACAAATTTGATTCGTTATGAAAATAGCTTTATGCTTACAGTATACACTGTATGATCAATGATGGGCCATTAGAAGGATTATAAAACGTTGGTAAGAGGCACCGGGAAATGTTTTTGTAGATATGTAAAATGTATAATTATAAATTGAATAACATTTGCAGCGTTTAGAATGTGTAAAAAAGAAAAAAATTGAAACATAATTATGAAATAACATAAAACCCATAAAACGGATATAAAACTATAATACAGTAGTATTAGTTAAACGAAAACGATGAATAAGAATGAGCAATATAATCGAATTAGAATATTTCAAATTAGAACAAAAGACAACAAGAACCAAGCAAAATGCTTAAAAATTAACAAGAATGCACATTATTTGAAATTAACAGCATTTAGTAAGGCATAATCGGTTATTTAAAGTAAATACCTCCTCACACAACCATCAGGATTGAACTGAGAATTTAAACTGAGGCTATAAGAACTCTTTTGTAGTAACGATCGGTGTATAATCTTCGTGTATAACAGTATACCAGTTCCATGTTATAATCCCGGAATTTTAATATTCCATTCCAAACACGCCTGGAATAAAGTGCACCCGGTATTATAAATGACTCCTAAGTCAAGGTATTACACAACCGCTAAATAGATATTATTTATCAGCCATATCTGATCCATGTTGTGGTGTAGTTTACAGCGAATATAAATCATCCATTTCGTTCGTTTGTTTTTTCTTTCAAACTGCATGAAGAACCTCCCAAACATGCCCGCCGGTACCAAACCATCCGCAATGCAAGCGATGCAGGATCGCTCGTTTACATTAAACGGCGCCGAAAAATTCCAGCCCCACTGCACTTTCGCAAAAAGACGGTTAATGCTCCGAAAGCGATGCAGCGATCGGTCCGTTGCGCTGGTATGATTGATGAACACCACCACCAACACCAACAGTCGCTCGGTGCGATCTTTTTACCTGCATTCGCGGATTGAACTCGCGGGGCTCATTATTTTTCTTCCAACAATCCAGCATTGCGCACCATTGGCAGTTAGGGTCCGCACGGTAAATTGAATGATTGCTTCCATTCCAGCTGAGGCATCCGTGCGGAGGGTGGCCTCCCTACACTCGTGGTCGCAGGCGGGGAAAAATGCAATCCAATGGGGAGCGAAGAGGGCCGATGCCAAGAAACTGCAATCCAGTGGCGAAAGCAACGGTAACGTGGTTTTCCTCCCCAATTACACCATCCGAAAAAAAAAATCGGCAGCTAGTTGAGCTGGTTTCGTCGGTTCGTGTACGAGCGTTTTGCATGCGCGTACGTCTAGCACGTGTCCGGCAGAAGAAAACAAAAAAAAGCCCCAAACAATGCATATAATGGCGCACGGTGGAGGTCACCGGAGGCCACCGAACTGGACCGACCGGGCGAGGGGTTTGGACCGGACCAGATACGTGGACGGGCTGGCGTGATGATGAATGGAATCGTTGCTGCATTCGCCACATGGACGTCGCGACCGCTCGGCGCAATGCAAGCCGAGCCGTTGCACACCCTGCTGATGCTTTCTTGCAGCATCAGTACCGAGGCGCAGATCCACAACACTAGCACATCACCACGGTGGCGGTGTGTTGTAAGGCTGTAAGCAACTGGCGGTAAAATAAATTACAGCACCCATTGAAGTGGAGTGTTTGAACCGAGCGGGTGTACGGCGATTTTTTGGACCGGGGCTAAGGAATTTTCGGTAGCGCGCCGTTACGCAGTTACGCATCGCCATCATGGTCACAAGGTCAACTGGGCCGTTTATGCGGCGGTGGCCGACCACTGCCGGTGTGGCGCTGGTTAGATCGGTAGCGGTAATTAGCAAAAAGGTGAGCTGATCTTCGGCATGAGCGCCCAAATGCGGTTGCGCACGGGGTGATGAGAACCGTGGGAGTCGTTTGCGGCCGGCCGGTGTTGCATAATCACGCGATCGCGGCTGCAATCGAGCTCGCGGGGGGATGCTTCCGAGCGCAAAACCCAGCAAGAAAACAATTGCAGCGCACGAGCACGATCAGCCCACGGGTTGTTGAGGTTGATGCATTCATGGCGAAGTGTGGCAGTGTGCGGGCCTGAGAGCGCCAAGAGATGTTGTGGAGAGGAGTTGTACTGGATGAAGCATATTATGACTGCGGCGGTCAAAGGTGATGTGTGATCGTAAGGCACGCTTCATCCTTTTGATCGTCAAGATCAGCTTATCCAATCGACCTGATTGACCTTTGGTCAATTCTACGTGCACGTACCACAATCCACAAACAAAAAGGGAACACAACATCAACCGTACCAGCGATCGCGTTGTGTAATGATGCGTTAGCTCCCCACAAAACGTGAACGTTCGTCTTCTGCCGATTAACACGTGGAAAAATCTTTCGATTTTTATCACCACCTGAAACCTTCCTCTCCAGTCCTTCAATTAAGGGTTCGAAGCGAAGGTTGGGGATGGTTCACCAATGATCGGGATGGAATGCCATTTTCACACCCATTCACTTTCCTCTTATCTTGCAAACGAAGTGGCGGAAGCGAACGTTGCACACGAAAAGGCTGCAAGCCCACCCCATTCCGTAATCAATCAGCGCTAGGGTTTGGGGTTATGATCATTATGTTTTAATTTATGTGTCTTTTTTTTTGTTACTTCATTCCAATCCCCCCATCTTGCAGGGTGCGAGAGTTCATTATCAGCGCACAAGTGTTCCGCCCTTTGGGTAGCCGTTTGGCGGCGGATGAAGATTGTGCCGCGATTAGCGCTGGAATCCAATCCCAGATTGCCAGCTCCCAGCTGAGAATGTGTAGCTGGCTTGCCTTGCATGTTGCTGGATCGACCAGCTGTGTTGGTGGTAATACATTAACGCCCCAGCTGCATCGGAAAGATCCGACCCGCAGCCAAAGAATACTTCGCGCGCGCATGTGTGTGTGTGTGTCTAGTTGTTTGCTAACGAGGTCAATTATGTAATGCCGTTTGTAACCGATTGGGATCGGAAGTAGGATTTTAGCCGAGGTTTTTTTTTGCTTCACCACCCCTTCGACCATTGTATGGAAAGCAGCGGTAACGAAAGCTGCCAAGCGAGCCTATGCCTATGCAGTGCAAATCGCTGCTCATAATGATGCGGCTGTAATTTATGCTCGTAAAAAACAGGCATCATCAGCATGCTTCTTTTCGCTTGGGAAATTGGGTAAAGCAATGCGAGCGGGCGAGCGGGCGTTCGGGCAAAGGATTGGAAAACAATGCAGCCGGAGTTGTGATTAAAGCATGGTAAAGCAAATTATTGTAATTCAACAAATTGTCGATTAATCACAGTGCAGGCGAAAGTGCCAAAGGTTATGCGATGCGTTTTCGGGGGGCGGCTGTGGGGTTGGGTTTTGGAAATATTATTAAATTAAATTAATATGCTTGATGTGGCACTAGGCAGCGACAAGCAGCGGGGAAACCCATGGTGCCAAGGAAATGAGTTGTTTTGTGAACGGGGGTTTGAGGTTGCATAATTGCGCCTGCAATGATTGTTTGATTTGTTTTGTTTTTATTAAGCAAAACGCGCAATTTAAAGATTGAAATAAATAATTATGTGGTTGGGTACGATTACAGTGAATGTGTGCTGAAGGCTACAACCAACATAATGGGTCGAATGCTTCGCTTTCGAGCCTTTCAAATGCTCTTGTGTTGAACTTAAAAAAGCTATTTTTCTTCAAGAAAAGTTGTCTAGAGTACAGAGCAAGAGGCGCTTAATGAATCCGCACACTAAAGGTCTCGTTGCGTGGCTGCATGAGTCATTTCAAATGAACTTCTCCTACAAATTCCTGCCTATTGCACGGAAGTTGAGAAACACGGCGCTACCTCTGCAGTAGCGTTCGTTGCTTCATTTCCCCACACGCTCTCCTCTCGTGACTGATGGCGCGGGTGTACGTTTGAGAGTTTCCCCATCAAGCGGACGAATTAAAGTTAGAGGAATACATACATACAGACCTCCCGCCATCCCCCCCCTCCCCCTGCTTGAGCACATAAAACTAGCATCACAGACCCGGTGGGTCGCGCGGTTTTCAACAACAAGCCACCCAAAAAACCAGCGGCACCGCTGGATGAAATAATTCTTGCAACCGATCCGTCCCGCTGCAGCTTCGTCCATTAATTTGCTCGCATTTCAAATCGTGGCACGCTCCGGCTCCGGAGTGGAGCCGCGGGTTGATATTTGTTTGAAGATGTACCCTCAAGGTTAGCAGCGGCACCGAAAGGGATTGCGGTTTGCCGTAAAGTTCATTTCTTCACGCGATCACCGCGGGATGCGCTGTGCGGCCGCATTGCTCAAGCCTAATGGAATTGGGGGTTTGGGAATGGGACAAGAATTTTTCTCACGATCGGTTGTAACGCCACCAACGCCGATCAATGCCCTCTTTGCTCCCTCCCTCGGTTCGAATATGCGCTCGTGTCCGGGTTGATTGCTATTTTACCGATACAAACGACCGCAGAAAGGATGAGTACGGTTCTCGATGAGCAGTTTGGTTTTTTTGTTCGTGCTACCGAATGCGAGCAGAGTGGCCTTTTCTTGGTGGCGCACGAATAGCTTCGCTCGATTGCGCATGCCCTCGAGCGCGTGCGCGCTTTTTTAAAAGGTCGGCAAAGGTGTCAAAATGCTGATTAAAAATCGACTTCGAGCAGACACGGGTGGGGAACGGTCGGTGTTGATGGTATTATTACAGGCGGTGGTGCCGATCGTGCGATCTTCCTGACCGTAATAGGCAAATCCGGCAAAGGAAATTGCGGGGTCGAACGTTCAAGGTTGTAGGTCGAGCGGGTGTGTTTGATCCATCCCGGCCTAGCACTCCAAGAAAGGTGGATGCCAAGGTGCTGTCTATTTTTTCGCAGGAGGGGCGAGAAGACGCGATCTGGATCGTTAAAGACGAAACCTTTAATTGCGACATTGAGAGCGGGGCGGCGAATCGTAAACCAAGGCCGGATGTAAATTTCCTGTGACAGTGACAGTTTTGATGCGTCTTCGTGACGGGCTTTGCATCTTGAGCGGATTAGGATGAGCAGGGCCACGCGAAAGGTCAGCGGAGATTGCATCTTCCTGTGCGGCATAATTACATGGGCGTGTGTGGTGCTTCACTCTCAACAAACAAGATAATGTTGGGGAAGATCCGGCCTTATATCAGGAGGATCACGGTAAAACGTCGTTTTTACGGTTAGTTTTGCTAGATAGTCGCTAATAAATTTTGACAACTGCTCTATGCTATCAGCACGCTATCTAAATGCACATGCGAATCAACTTTGTCAATTAAATCAACAGGAAAAGGACACTCATCTCTGCCTTAAATTCAAGATTGTGCCACCTTTGGAAATAAAGCGCACCAATAAAACACCCATACAACGCTCATCAAAAAGCAAGCCCACACCTATCACACTCCCGACCAGCCCCTGTGCCGTTCGGGTGTTGATCGCGATCCTTCAACACCCACGAGCAGGTCTTCAAGATTGGGATGGGAAGCATTTGCATATCCAGGGAGTTGCAATTTGCCCGTACGACTAATGGTTGTACGGTGCGGAAAAAATAGTGTCGAAATGTGTCGTGATTATGGATCGTTGGTATATAGCAGCGATCGAGTGAAGTTGAAGATCGATTCAAAATACCTCAGCATAATGGTGCATGTTGCAAGTGACTACCGAGTGAATTTATTTTTTGTTGTTAATATTCTGCGTGGGCTAGAACAGTTTTGCCCAGGCTTCGCTAATTGGTTTCAGTGTTGCAATGCTTCGCTGCACAATAATTGGAAGCTATGAAGCGTTGAGATCAATCTCGGAATACAGTGTGCTGCTTGTGATTCACCTTTGCAGTTTGATGTCTATGACATAGACCTTATATTATCTTGCTTTAAATGAAGGAAATGACTTACCCGTGCAAAGTGTAAGCTGCTGCATCAGCGCCATCATGTCTCGAGCGCAATGCCTGCTGCTCAGTGTTCGAACGAATGCCACAAATACAGCTCCTGGGCGATATTCTCCAGCACTTCTGGAACCAAGACAATCCTCTCACCGGGGCACCGTTTGCCAACAGCAAGCTTGAGCTTTAGTACACTTACACTCCTCACCGTACAAAATTGGTGCCACTTTTCTTTCCCGAATCCACAAAACCCTTCAATCACTATCCCACTAAAACGTACGTTCTATTCACTATCACTATCGTTTGCTATTTAATTGGTTTTTTGGTTTTTTTTTGCAGACACAAAAAATAATAAACACTTAAAACGTCGTCACCATTAAGCGCACGATCGAGATGGTCATCTCTTTAAACAGAAACCTAGGAAAAAACATTGGAAAAACTACGAAAAATAAGTGAACTACAATTCGGAAGGTACACAACGAGTAGTACACGTAAGGTTTCACTCAACCGGAAGTTCTGAGAACCGTTTCACTGGCACCGTAAATCATAACTGACAGCGAGGCACGGACCACGGAGCCCTGAAGTTCGGAACACTGAACCATCCACCGTCACTGGCTGCCAACTGCGGTTCTGTCCTCTGTACGTGCGGGAGGGGACACCTTAGAGCCTTCTCACATTCGCGCCCACGTGAAGTGCATTCCATTGCCCGGTGGCTGTGGAATGCATTTCCCGGGGTGCGATGCGAGTTCTCGTGGCGTGGGACGTTCCACGTCGATGTGTTGACGGTTTATGATGGTGGAAGGCAGTGAAGGCGGACGGACACATAACACAATGCGCTGCAGACACCTGCTGCAATCAGGGTTTCACTTCCACCGTTCCGTTTGTGCGCGGGGAGGGAAAACTTGCAGCAAGTAGTTGCAGTCAGCAGTTCTGGGAAAACGGCTCAACTGAGCCCCGTGAATCGGAGAAAGAACCGGCGTTGGGGGCCATTGTTGGGGAGGGCGAGTGATTTATTGTTTGCTGCAGAAACAGTATGTTCGCACGTTAGTGCTGCTGGGGGGGCTTCCGATTATCGGGGCCCTAATTCACAATTTGATTGCACAAAACCGAGCCCCGAGGGCGGAGCGATTCTTCTAAGCTGCTGCACTTATTGTTCCACTTGATAAGTCGCTGGCAGCTGCTAGAACGTTCTGGTACTTGTAGAGTAGTTGAAACTCCTCGAAACCTAACAGCAACTGTACACTCTGGGCTCTGGGCTGCACAACACAAAAGAAACGGGTGCGAAACGTTACCGAGCGGGCGTCCGGATGTCTAACACTGGTGGGCATCCGTGAGGCACTGTGTATAGCGCTCGATCCCCCGAGCTCGACTGCACTTTCCTGCGGTTAGTATCGAAGTGATGCGAGCTGAAAATGAAAGGAAGAGCTAAGACCGACCGACATCTTCAGCGCCTGATCCCCGCTGGCTTTTCGGACGGTGCGAGTGTCTGACTGTGTGTGTACGAGAGAGAGAGAGAGGGAACTTGCCAGTGATCGTGCAGCTCGGGTACTGCGGGCGAAGATGCTGCGCTATGCTATAGCTTCTTCATCGCAACCCTCCCAGACCCCAGATCTGGGTACTACACCAGTAGGAGGGGATCGGTTCATCTGCTCCCCTGTTTCTGGTGCCAACGCTTCTCGGGTCGCGTAATGGGTCGTACTTTTTGTTGTGTTACGATCTGCAACAATCGCTGGTCTCGGGTGATCGAAACGGCAACCCTTCATTGCCGCGCTTGCGGCGGGAGACATTCTGATCGTTTGGCGTACTCGCTCGGGGCTGTTTGCGAGTACGTGTGTGTATGTATGGTTTATTATTTTCTAACATGGGTCTAGTTTTTTTTAGTGAACCGTGCTTAAAGATGGCATACGTGGCACAGTGAAGCGTGACTTTTGAGGGCTTCGGGTGGCGAAGAGTGGTCTTGTAGGAGACTAAATGTTAGTAGTGACGCTGCGCGGGGTGTCTGCATTGGGGATGATCTCGTCTCGATGGTTGGTGACAAATTCCGGATACTGGAGCATCGTTACAGTTCATTTTCCTTGTGACTTTTAATGGTAGATCTGTGTATTTTGTGTAAGGTCATTTTAAATACGAGCCTGGATGAACAAAGAGCAAAGATTTGGAAAGATGTAAATTGATTCTATTAATGCGCCTTATGAATTCTAAATTTAAAGTAAACCTTTTGATGATTCTGGAGTAGATTTGAAGAATCAACCATTTTATCAACCATTCAAAACAATATCTTACGGACAATTGTTGTTTCAAAACAATATCTTACGGAAAATTTCTTTCTCAATTCGTATGATCAAGTGACAAATAAACATAAGTATCGAAGGATCAGCTGTGCTGGAATTTATCTCTTGGAATATCCGTTTTTTTAAACGTTGGGCTCACAAATATTTGATGTTTTTGAGAGAGCTAGAGGGATGTGTTCAGTATTTTCTAATGTTTTTCTGTAGTTCATCAACAACTGGATCCTGGACATCATTATACATCATTGTTACATTACGAATACAGCACAGAGGATTTTGAATAGTTCTATAGAGTTGGTTAACTAATTTGCTTATATCGGTTTATGATGAGATAAGACTTACAACTTTAAGAAATATTACCTGGATATCTATCGGAGAATCTCTATATTTCTAAATATATATCAAAATATATAAAATACTTAACTGAAGACTTCTTTTCTTCAGTGGCTCCGCTGGACAACAACCCGTCTAAGATCCTGTCTGTTTTCTTCTGACATTCATCAACATTTCACACTGATTACCATTTGAAGCTCACTCATCAGCATGAACTAAACAACAATTCCAACGTCTATTCCTGTTCAAATACTATCCACATACGTACACATGGGCATCCTAGCCAAAAGGGCATCGTTATTTGGTTTGAGAGGCTCTCCTACACTCCCCGAATGTCAGTAGGCTTCCCCATTACGTCACCGTCAAATGATGCTTTCACTTACTTTCATTATCGACCGTACCACACAGCCTACCTTGCCATTATGATTCTCCAACTACCCCTTTAAACCTAGGCTGCAGTTGACACAGTTCGAAAGACGAGTGCCATTACTCCAGTTCCTCCCCCATGCCCATTTTCGTGCCGGCAACATCTTCAAATTTGCTACGAAACCTCCACCCGCTTTGCTCGTACACTCGATTGCCTAGGGGGGGTGTGTGCGCATGTTTGACATTTATTTCTTTCCGCAGTTTTGTCCTTCCCTTCTCCGTCCCTTTCGGCATCCTGTGCGGGAGGATACACAACGACCCCCTCCGTCCACCGGTTTGGGTGATACATTTCAATACACTTCGCCGCGAGCAGTGGCATCTTCGGGTAGGAAGAGAAGATCGCTCGTACCGACCGAGCCGCACGGTAAAGCCATAACCTTAAAATGTCGTTTCCGTCCGCATACTGGGTTCAGCGGGAGTTATGCAAGGGGAGGAACAGAGGTTGGATTATAGGCAACCGTCTTTATGGCAATCTAACGATGCGCTTCTACGACCAACGGGGTTGCATTCCGTGAGGTCGGGTTAAATGGTTTGACGACATTTCACTGTGAACGGTGGATAGGGAAAAAGCGGGCTGAAATGGGTAATACCGAGAGGATGGTGTATCATAGCTGGCAAAAACAAAACGTTATAGAACAGCTGAACGGTGCAATTTGCCCGTAGTTTGGCGTGTTAGGAAGTTGAGCGAGTAATAAAATTATAGAAAAAAAACGAAAAACCCTACCAACCAATATCCGAGTCTAGCCGGCATCGTGAGTGATTGATGTTGGAAAGTACCGTCGAAGTTCTCGAGTCAAGGAGTGGTGCATTTTCCCACGCCGTGTCTACGGACACCCTCCAGGCTCCAGCCTTGACATTCGACTCTCCGGCACTGGCCTGAAGCACTCGCTCGAAAGGGACACCGGCCGGCTAGCCACTTTCGCATAATAATAATCCAACTTAAGGGTACGCAAATTGGAGGCTATCATTTCATCATCCACTTCAGCGGCATAGACAACAGCCACTGCCACTGCCGCGGAACCCACCTCTCGTCGATGATTTGTTTTAATTGAGGAAAAGTGGTTTTGTTTTCGGCATTTTCTTTCGGCTGCGGACGTTTGTAATGCCGTTGTTTCCTGCGGCGCACGTAGTGCGGCATTGCTGGCTTGGGAGTTGAGCTGAAGTAACACTCCAAGCTGTTAAGGTGGTGCTGCATTTTGGACCCTGGATCTAGTGGCTGTTGTGCGTGTGTGTTGTGTGGATGGTTTCCGAATGTCGTCCGATCGATGGTTCTTCGGCGAATTTTCGTGGCCAATCGATGGTCAATTGAGGTCATACGGATCAACCACACGGTAACAAGACGGATCAAGTTTAATTGTGTCTGTATAGTTGAGTTAAGCTAAGCTGACCGCTTCTTGTATGTACATTAATGAGGTTTAAAATCAGTAAAGTAATACTTTAAAAAATGAAACCTTTAAAAACATAATATTACTAAACTAATATTTCATAAAGCAATATCACCAAGTCATTCGTTCGTTAGATTCATCGTTCTGCATTGATGATGATACAATTTATATATGTTTTCGATTCTCTGTGTCAAGAATTTGATAATAAAAACACGACATAATGCTCTATGCACGCTACCGAGACTCCACAAAGTCTGCAACGATTGTTTTGAGATAGAATGAGCAGCACTGTAATGTAATATTGCAACACTTTCCTTTTCCCTAGTGCACTAATTTCACTCTCGTTTTGCCGTTACTGTGGTAACGACGCTCCTCCTCTCTGCTTCATCCTTTTTCCCTCATTTCTTTATGCTACCATTTACCCTCTCACCCTCAACATAGTGCCCTTCCAGGGGCGTACAAGCTCACCCACCCGCCAAGAAGCTGCTCGACCAAAAAACCGCAAACCGGCAGCCGGTCGTGCGAGGTGCTCGGGTTAATTTGACTTTAATGCGCACGCTATCCGCCGGGAGAACCGGGGATAATCTGGCTCGCAAATTAGTCATTAATTTTCGAGCAGTGGCCCCCGGTTCAGAAGATGCCAGTGGTTGGCATACGTACTTAAAACCCCTATCTCTTTTTGTGTTGTGGGTTTTTTTAGTGACAATCAGAATGCCAATCAAATTCGAACGCTTATCGATCAGTTGTGCGAGAAAAGAAGGAGGGTAACTTATCAGCCTTGACTTAATTATGTTTTATTTCGTTCACATTTCGCACTAATCCCGTTTCATTTACTAACACCTCGGATGAGCAAAGTCCACCACGCAGATTCACACAAAGCTAAGTGAGTGCTTCGCTTTTGAATGGAGCTTATTAGGCAGAGACGACCGCAAAACACCGAAATTACCCTACAAAAACGGACATTTGGCCTGGCTGCAAGCGTTACGCCATCGGTGATGTGAGAAATGCGGACGGCGTTTCGGAGCATCCTGTGCGGTGGGAGGAGGTGTTCGGGATTAGGTGGGATGCATGCTAATTGATTTTATGATCATGTGGAGTTCAGTACCAGTAGCAATAGTAGCCTCTCTGCCTCTCAAACCTTCTTTTTTATGCCTGCCCCTGTACCATGTGTCATAACGTTTTATGGTGTTTATTTGTTTGGGGGGGTCAGACAAATCGAGCAGCCGAAAAGAAGCGTCGGCGAAAGCCATTCGCCAGGATTGTTTGCTTCAAACGCCACCGCAACAGTAATTTCCCTAAACAGTCCTGTGCTTGCTTTTGTGTGAAACAAAATGAGTTCTCTATTGGGCAAGGGAGTTGCATGCTCGCGGAGTTGGCCAGTTTTATTAGCTAACACCGTCGTAAGGGTAACCGATTCAGATAAATGTAGCAAATCAAAAGGTAGTTATTTGCACCAAACTACAGAAACAAAACCAAACAGAAAAACGCATTGCGAAACAATGACACCACACTGTCTTATCATTACATCATAATTCTACCAGTGCTCAGTCGTAGCTTTAGTTTTTCCAACAAAGCCGGGAACCCCTCGAAAAGGGAACGAAAATGATGGACATTTCTTCGAAAATAATAAAACACATCCATTACGGATAGTGTCGTTACGGTCAAACCCATAATTTTAGCACCATTACGAAAGGGTGGTGAGGTGAGCGATACCGGTGCGAAGGTGGGATTTTGGGCCGTGGCGGGAAGCAAAGATCGAAAAATAATCGCCAACTAACACCCTTGCGGAGGGTCCGGGTTAGCCTGGCCGGACCCATAACCTGTTGCGTAAATATGAACCACCCACCGGGGCAAGCGGTCCATCAACGAGGGGCGTGAATTTTCGACCACTTTTCCCGCCTGCAAACGGAGCTTGAGGACGATCATTTTTGGCTTGAATGAGGTTTGTCAACGAAGTGTGAAGAAGAAGAAGAAGAAGAAGAAGAAGAAGAAGAAGAAGAAGAAGAAGAAGAAGATGAAGAAGAAGGGATAACTTTCATTTATGACACACTCGACTCAATTCGGATTAGAAACGGGTGGATGAGGGAAAGTAGAATCGGTGCATATTAGTTGGAGCTTGAACACTTGAAGGAAAAAGGGGACCAGAACCAGTCGGGGAATATGCTCACAATTGTAGGGTCATACATCATCTTAGTGTCAGTTTTCTCTTATTTTTCCCATAAATTTGAAGCCGTTTGATAACGTTCGAACTATATTTCTCGTGAAGTTATTTATTTTTAAGTTAAAATATCGACCTTATTATCGGATCTAGACCAACCCCAATGCTGATTGGGTCTTTATTTTAAATACCAAACTACATTTAACAAATATCGGTTTCATTCCCCAAACAAAAGACATTGCCAAAGAATTGTTCTCCCTTCTCGAAAAAAAAGTCTCCACTTCAACCACACTTTACATAATTAACGATTCGCAGTGCGGCAGCGCAAATATTCAATCGTCACTCACTATCCCCAATCTCCCAAAGCCGAGCCTGGGGATGTTACCGTCCCCCGCCCGCAGGGGGTAGGGTGGGAATTATTTTGCAAATGCGCCAACGCTCCAAAAGCTAAAAAGCGACACCAAAACTGGCGACCCGTGCCAATGCGCGCCACTCGACCGACCGGCTTTTGCGAACCGGGGTGGGCCTGACGGTCTGATCTGTCCATTGGCAGTCGGTCAGCCAACGCAAAGGGGGATCTTCTTCAACGCGCGCAGATGAAGCAATAGCAATGTCGGCATGCTTGCTGCGGCTGCTGCGGCTGCTGCTGCCCGGTTGCATAATGCTTTCCACCTGAGGCACCGGACAAAGGGAAACCCTTGAGGGAGGGGGACGGTGCGGTGCAGGATGGAACATTGAAATGGCCCAGCGACACGATGCGCGAAACGTAATGAAGACGATTGCTGCACATCGGTGGTGAATGTGTGAGGGAGGCCGATCGTCGAAAGCACGTTGCGGGAGAGGCATCTATCGCTTGATAGTGGTGGGCAGAATCGGAATAATCAATGCTTCACTGCTTCTATCGGTACAGGGCAGTACAATGAGGAATGATTGTTCGAAGAAAAATGTAATTTCGAAGGTATGTGAATGTGATTTTCCTAAAAAGAGAAATGAGAAATGACACATTCCGTGGACGCTTCTTTTTTTTCTAGACGTCATCCTAACCGATCGATTGATCATCCCAGCGATGACATTCCGGTATCGCAGAGTGCTCTTTTTCTGTTCGCTTCATTTACATCATAACTTTCACTGGTGATCGCAACGGCGCACAAATAGAAACAAAAAAAAAACCAGTGCACAGCCTCACCGCAACCACCGCGCTCCGGTCAGTAATTGTGACGATCGGACGATCTTTATTTTAAGCGTAGAGAAGAAAGACAACCGTCCCAGTTCACCGCACGCGAGGGACGCGCCATAAATGCACTGTGTTTATTTTGCGTTAGTTTTTCCCCTTCATTTGAGCCATCTTTACGTTTTATGTCTATTCCATTTTCCTTCTCTGTGCGTTTGGCGTTTGCTGTGTTTCACATTTTCGGGGCCCTTGTAACACCTTTGTTTTTTTTTGTTCTTCTCTCGTTTACGGCCGCTCAAGCAAGCCAGCGCGCGTATTGTACGCGTGTGTCGCGCAAAGTTGTGTGCTTCATGCGCACAACAACAAAAAGCATCGCAGCCTTCCCCCGTTAGTTGGGCGTTATGTTGGGCCCCCCGTTTCTTCTATCAGCCTCATTTTACTATTATGCTGACGCTACAGTCGAGGAGTTTACTGTTGACTAACATGGCCACGATTAGACACAGCGGCACGGCACGATGTCATGGGCTACTCGCGGCTTCCTTTTATCGCGCGCACCTTGGCTCCTCTTCTTCAATTCTCCAGCGGTTCGCACGTCAACGTTGGTGTGGCGTCGGCGGGATGGTAGTGACGGTTAGTTTTTGTTGTTTGTTGCTGCAATTTTTTTTTTCTCAGCTTTTTTCGTTTCTTGTGCTTCAATCGCTTGCTGATGTAAGAAAGAAAAGTACCAACACACATACAAAAAAAAACTTAATCCCTCGTACCCCATTCACCTCCGACCAGTTCACTAAAGTGGCCGCGTGCGGACGGAATTAGACGGAGCGCTAGCTAGCCCCGCGGCACACAATTGCTCCATATTGTGAGAATTTCGTATCGGAATCGCCCATTTGGCAGGCGCGACGCTTGGCACGGAAAATGTGGGTCATTTCCGTCATTTGGCAAGGTGCCGAGATATTTGCGACGAGAAGAATTTTTAGGGCGCTTTTTATGCCGTTTGGTCGGTGCGAGGGCGGGTTGGTTGTTTGTTTGTTTTTTGTTGCTGCGGTTTTCATTGCTTGCCTTAATTAAAGTGTGGTGCGCAATGGTGCTGCTGTCGAATGTGAAAATTAGCGAAGGAATTTTCACCCGCCAGCGCTTAAAGCGGGGAGAAAAGTGTCCAAGAACCGCTTGATTGGGGCTGAGATTTTCTCATGCAAATTAGATCGATGTGTGGTGAAATTGCAGGTTTGTTGTTCGATGTGAAATTTCAAGAAATTTCAAATAACTTCCTTATTGTTTGCAATAAGTTCTAAGTCTAAAATTATATTAAGGTTTTATTGAGCTTATTTTAAATTCCATTAACTGTTTTTTTTAAGCAATCTTCACTAACGAATGCATTTCTCGGAACTGATTATAATTATCAGCGAAATGGGTGTTACCTAAGCTACTGCAAAACCGCGCGAACACAATGCGCGATTCTTGTTTTAAAACACATTAATTCGGTCGTTCACACCAGCGCAACGAAACAAACCAGCGGCTAAGCTTCCGTACCCTGTAGCAAAGCCAAAAATTCGCACACTTTTATTTCGAAAAACAATTATTCATCAACGGAAAGGTTGGACCCGTGACCAGTGCTCGCTGAAGACAGGGAAAATTCGCAACGACGAAATTAACGAAAACTGCAACTCAAAAAGCAAAATAAAACAACCTCCGAAAAGTCGAAGAGAAAAGCAAGCTGCTTTTAAGATGATATTTAAAGCATTTTCACTCCCTGTAGCCTCCCGGTGGGTGGTTCCAAAAAAACTGTTGCGGTTGTATTTATGCATTTTTTTGCCGCTAACGTTTGCAATCTATTTTCACGTCCATGCTTTTCGTGCAACACTTTTTACTCGCTATCTCTCTCTCTCTCTCTCTCTCTCACTCTCACACCACTTCAGAGCGTAACGCCACCAATGTTAGAAGCGAGGAGAGTGCGATGTCATTTCGACGAGCATCAGTCAGTCATTAAGGCGGTGACTATTTTTCCATACCGCCTTCCCGCTGCCTGCCCGCTCGAGGTCGTCCGTCCGAAGCACCACCCAGTGTGGGAGTGTGGGAAAATGTGCAACCAACTCGGCCCACCACGGGCTCAGACAGTGGGCAGACACGATAGCGGCGCGCTGCATTCGATCTCGATCTCGCTCCCTTCCGAACGTAAGCGACGAACCTTTGCTGCTCGGTGTGTTTGTGTTTTGCTTCTGCAATATCAGTACGCTCCATGTTCACCTTTCCTTTAGTTGCATTTCCCTCTGACTGTGTGAGTAGCAGGAAAGAAGGGGCCTTGGTACGGTACCTCTAAGACGATGTAAACGAAGTGGCATCTTTAGAACATCCCTTAGTACCGGTGAATGCTTTTTTTTGCTATAGAAATTGTTGTAAGTGCTTTCGCTTTTAAAGCGCTTTTCCCCTGATCCCGCTCAGCCGAAAAGGGGGAAAGATTACGTAGCCCGTTCTGCACATCGGTACCATTTTTCACTCAATTCAATATCCATATGCTCCGGGTGCAGCTATTAGGCGCAGCATTTCAGCCAAAGGTGTCGATCGATACCTACCGCTAATGACTATCATTAATGACAAACGATGGTAACGGTTAGGTCGTGGGGCGGTGGTGGTGGTGGTAAGGAAATTACAGTTTTTCCCGACAAAAGCTGCAGCTGGAGATTGTCGTGAAGCAGGCATCACGCTGGATTACGTGTTGGATTCGCGAATATTGTGTGTGAAAAGTGTCTGCTGGTGCACGGTGAATGGTAGAGTTCACTGTGCCGCTCCGGATGCAGAGTGAACGATCGATACGTCACCCGGAAATTGCATTAAAGCTTACCGCTGTGTGAGTAGCAGTTGGTAGCACCGGGAGGAATAGCAGCGTGTCCGCTTCGGGAGGTAAAACGTGTGTGATTTTGTCTAAATTCCAGATACTTTCGATGTGCTAATCAAGATCCATCAGCAATAATGCACGGCTTGATCGCCTCGGGAATAGCACGGCCAGTGAATCAATAAATTCCCTAATAGTTCTTTTAAATACAAATATTTTATACTAATTTTAAAATAAACTTCTAATTTAAAAATAAAAGCAATTTTTGTGCATTTTTGTTGCCGTTAATTATGATCTTGTTAATTGATTCACTTATCGCGATGAATTCAATCGTTTGTAAAATCTTCGGCTGTATCAAGTCATGCATGCATGTTTCATTATCTTTATCGTTTATGATTTACGGTCATGTGTTTACATAAAACACACCACAACATGATCAACTCGCACGACATACACCCATAAAGAAACAGAGGAAATGTCCCAAAACCGGCGTCGTCGTGCCGCAGCACTGTTTTTATTGTGCACCACTCCCCCCTTGGTAGGACATTGCCTGGAACGAGCTCAATAATTTAAGCAAAACGTATGCCGCCACATTATGTACACAGTCCGGCACGTCCGTCGTCTCTAGCGCTGCATCATTAGTGGTGTAATAACTTCATCGTATCACCCGCGCCTTACAGCTGGAGTGGAGCTGCCGAACGAAGCTGCCGATCGTTCTAGCCGTTACGTAAGCGCCGCGCCGTGGGACGAATCACGCTGCCGCGATGCAACGAGCAACGAGTCGCCATAGACCACGCACCTTTCTCCTCGGTCTCGGTCGATAAAATGGGCACCTTTTGGGAGACGGTCGACGGCCAGCTGTGGTAAATTCGAAAGCATCCACGCTGGGTGGATCGAACATTGAACACGGTAACATAGAGGAACCATTGGGCAAGCCAAGCCCGGCGTCCCGGTAAGAGCGCAAAAGAGGGAAGAATTGATGCAGAAATGGAGGTGATAAGTACGGAATCGCGACATGCTAATTGTACAGCTTGTTTCCTTCGCTGCTCCACTCCATCGGACGGCTTGACCCAATGCCCTATTGCGTGTGTGGGTGCGGTAGGGAGGGTGACCGACGATTCGTATTGTTTTGTGGGGCCGGCCGGTCTGGATGATGCATATGCCACTAACCCAGTTCACGCGAGCCGGACGGTTTAGGATTGTTTATGAGATGCAGTAATTTTAATACGCTTTTAATTGCACGTCGCAAAACATTTCATCATATACACCCAGTGGGGGTCCATTCATATTGCCCAGGTCTATTACCAGGGGGTGTATGAGTGTGGTATGCAAAAAAGCAGCATCTCCCCGCAGCTGCCTGCAAAATCAGCAATTGTCCACCGAATTGTATGCAAATCGGGCGTTCAATTTCTCGCACAAACTGGACCGAAACTGGTCCGACGGGCGTACGTGCAGAAACAAAAGACTTGCCCGTACGAGCAGGCGACGAACGTTACCACCTACTCTTGCTGCAAGAATCGGCCGTTTTGGAGGAGAGGGCGTTTTTTTTTTTGGTTTGTTTTTGCTTCCACTCTTGACCTGTTCGTGTGTACTCACACCCTCCTCGGGTGGGTGATTATTTTGTCACCGTGTGAGATAAATACGTCATTCCGCCGGGCGCCATTCCGATGTGGGGTGGCCTCCATTACAACGTGCAAAACATGATTATGACACCCGAAAAACGTACGCCGAGCCGAAGGAAGGTCGGTCGGCAAGGGGTAATCGTTTTCGTTTCGCTCCACATTCAACCCGGGTTGTGAATGAAAATTCTTTTTTTTACTGGGTGTAAAGAAAAACACACACACACACACACGCGCACACGAGACCGTGTATGGCGTTCGGTTGGTTTCCCATCGCGCTCGGTGCACATTTGTCACAGTGCGGTGTGGACTGGCAGTTGGACAAATTTGACAAAATGAGCCCAGTGTGTGCGAGAAATGAGCTCCACCCGTTTTGCGGGCAGGGTGGTGGTGGTGGTAAAGGGCTAACCGTTTGTTCTCACCACTGAATTAAGGTCGTTTTTTTATTGCTATCCCCTACTCCACTCCACCGGAGTAGTATGTTTGCTAAGTAGGTTGAGCTTTTGATTTCCGAGTTCGATACGTCTGTCAAGGAGCGTAATGGCCCACGGTCCAATCAGGCTGGCTCCCGCTTCAGCTACGTTGTTCCATTGATTTTGCTGATGGAAAAGGGCATATGTAGTTATTGATTTGTTTGTTTACCGTACCGTTCTGTTTTGTTTCCGTGGCCGAGAGGGGCGGGCTGCGTTTGATCGATTTCGATGTGTGAGAGCTTGCAATATTATGCTCTCAGCATATGTGGCTAGCAACGCCCGCCGCCCAAGAGCACCGCAAAACAACAATCAAACCAACAGTGTTGCAATGCGCGTGTGTGTGACCCCCAGTAGTGTGCGGTTCGAGAGGTGTCGATGGCATTGGCTGTCGGCAATTCATCAGCAGCCGATCAATCGACAGAACGGATCCGATTCGATTCGATTCGAGCTCCGATTTCGCAAGCCGTTGAACTGCAAAAAAAGAAGGCATGAAACCGTACCGCAGCAGTTGACGAAAGCACTGTGTTTTTTGTCTTCCTTTTCTTCTCAGCCCATTTGGGGTGGATCTGCAATGTCGATCGCGAAATGTCATTTGATGGGTTACGCACTTTTTGTTTGATTTGGTGCGACCCTTACAGGGGTGTTTGCAGGGCGATGGAAGGCAAGGAAAACTTAGTTCTCTTTTTTCCAACATTTAATATAATATTTTTGCTTGAATTATGTATCTTTGATGATCATGATTGGATTCAAATAGAGTTAACCATATGGAAATCACATAAGAATGGACAATCTTCCCATACCAATCAAGCAGATGCATTGAAAACAGTTTAAAAGCAGCAAAGAACATTTTAAATTAAATTGAACGCGTACACTTAGGACATCGATGAGTCTCTGCGACGAGCCCTGCATCGCAGTGAGCGAATCGATTTCAAATCTCTCATCATCTGACCGATCGCTGCGGCATAATGCACGCATCGCCCTGCATGGTGCAACAAACCATCGGCGGAAAGGTCGTCATCGAATCCGCGCAAAAGTGACCAATTAAGCTAGGCAACTTCCAATTTGAGTGCCCACCTTCTTCTTGGGTTACCGCTGCTGCAGTCTGGTTCAAAAAATTGTGTAAATCCGTCGTTGTAAGCTCAGCATTTCGACGCTCTAGCGGGGAGGGGGGGAAATTG
>SIXB01002382.1:0-25000 GCA_007018985.1 Anopheles bwambae | reverse complement strand
AGCGAGGAGGGCCCGGGTGGTGGTGGACCGGTACGATGTCTCGGACTGCCCTTCTTTCCCTTCTTCGGACCCATTTGCTGCCCGCTGCCGTCCTTATCAGGAAGCGCCTCCTCTTGGGACGCTGCTAGCCTGTCGGGAGGTAGAGAAAAGCAAGCAAGGCTCCCTTTAATAGATGGTTAACTGTAATGTTATACTTTAAAACATTATGAATTTAACACGCAAAGATAAAGTTTAGTTAGAAGAGAAAAGAGAATTTGTTTTATGTTATCGTATCAAATAATTTATTGTTTAATGTGTGTTTTGCATGCTTCTTGCCGAAACACTATGCAGAGCTTTAATGGCACTGACTTAACGGAAGATTGACACCTTATCGCAAACAGCTATGCTGCCAAATAGCAGAAGGAAACGATTCTTTCTCGAGGCACTTTCTTGCACATTCTTATCTCCTTTGTTGTCTCGCAATGTCAACGTTACGTCGTGTTGTAATCATTAGGCTTTAAGTCTTGAAATACGCCGTGTAAAAACAAATCAAAACGACTTTAGTCTGGATAACGTGATGATGTCTTCCGCAGTGTTTTTTGTATTGAAAGCCTTTCTCTTGCCTTTCGGGGTTTAAATAGAAGGCTAGCTAACATAGCATATGATAAAGATATCAATTTCTGATTTGTGCATTAATTACATTGATTGTCACCCTGTCCATCACTTTTGGAGCATCATTTGAATTCAAACACCTTTCAGTCGCCATATAATTACAATACCAAAGCTGCATAAACTGGAATCTGAAACACCAGCTCAATTTAACATCTTCATAGCTAGTGATTGCTGTCACTCAAATACTTATTTTGGATATTTTTTGCAATGTTGTAGCTCCTGAAACCAAACGTTATCCAACTAATTTAAAGCATATATCTTTAAACCTTCAAATATTAAAATTCTCCACACATCCATTGGGTTGAAACGGTTAGCCATTAAACGAAATGAGGTTATTTGCAAGCGTAGAGAACAATTCAAAAAGCGTGTAGAGTAAGCACACACTAGCACAAACACACACGCTCATTGTGGCCGAAGGACGCATATTGCTCATTCCACTCATGTTCCAGGGAAACGTTGCCAACATTCCGGATGATCTCATCTCATCCAACCGAGGCCAGTTGAGTTTGGCCAGCGTCAAAAGTAAAGCTGAAATCCCATCTATCTTTCTAGTGGGCTTTAATCTAGTAAGGGCGCTGCGTGACGTTCGGCTTTGACGCACCGAAACGTGAATGAATTACACTGATTGTGAAGAGAACAATATACTTGACCGTAGACTTTTGTTTGTTTGTTAGAAACAAAGATGATGAGTTATCATAATATGGATGGTGTTGGCAAAAAAAACTAGAGTACTCCTGTTACATGCTTTACTTGCCATACTGCGTGTATATCCATAGTTGAGCACTAACAAACACGGACACAGTGTGTTGTTTTTACCGAAAAACCAATAATAATTAACCGGCCCTGTCCACTAATCATCGACACCACACAACCACACGTAGCGACACTCTTTGGACGGGAATTAATGAACCGTTGTTTGATTGGAACGTCCAGTAACGTCCAGTAACGAGTAGCAGACACTCGTGGCTAGACATCCAAGCTTAACGCCACTGCTTGCACACAACTGTCCGGGCCGATTGCTGGCGGCCGACTTGCCCGACGTTCGCAAGGATACTGTGGATGCTGGATGCTAATATCTAAAATCGTAAACGGTGCTTTCTCTACGCATATCGGTCGTTACCGATTGGGTTACGGCAGGGCGAAAACGGGTGAGGGCAAAACGGTGTCAAAGGGACATCCTGTGGCGACGGGATTTTGTACCACCCAACAAAAAAAAAAAGCAGAAACATCGCACACAACGGCCAGTGGCACAGCATGCGGTCGGGCCAGGGGTAATCGGTAGATCCTCAAAGCGTTCACCACCAAGATATGGCCACCGGTTTGCCTCTTGGTGACTTTCGCATGGAATGCTTAATGTCTTGAGCTAGCCACGAGATGCCGTGTCCGGGATGGAGTGAGAAAGCATCCGTCAGAGAGAAAGAGAGAGATCTATAGAGTGGAAGAGCGCAATCCTTATTGATCAACGGTTCGAAGAAAATGGTATACGCATTTACGACCGGCGGTATGGGCGACAAGAGGCCGACAAACTGCACATCACGCGCTATTGGCGGAGCGTTATCGGGTTTAGCGGTAGGGCGGAAGTATAAAAGATGTTATATTAATCTTCCGCTTGAAATATATTCTTAACGATTGGCCAATGATAGTGAGCATTCCTGCGGCTGCAGCATGATGCTAATGAGAGCGAGTGTCTGATTTTATCGAAGGTTGGGCAAAGTAAGCGCACTACTTACTCATAAATCAACGTGGTAAGGATGTTTCGCGCATATCTTGCCTCAGAGTTTTGAGAAAAGAAAAAAGAACGAGTGTATGTTTATTAAGGGCATATTGCCGATGGGGGAAATATTTGATCAAGTAGAAACACATTTTAGTGCTGTTAAAATTACAGGGTTTGCTAGCACCGATTTGAAAAGTGCAATGTAATGCATCATTTAACTTTGTTTTGACATTCTCTGTAATAAATCAGTTAAAAAATAATAAATATTGAATGTGTGTTACATCTACAAGAAAAAATCGATAAATCTTTCAGCAGAGCTATTGTCAATATAGGGTTGTTATTAACCAAGCTACAAACAGTTGTTGTACTGCTGTTTACATCTGCTTTCTCTTTTCGTCATACATTTCAACCAGTACCATTTTGCTATCATAATTCATTTCGTCACACACTGAACCCAGCCTGCCAAAGTTCCCCTCGACCATATGCATGACCGTCGTCGAACGTTATGGGACATTTAGCTTCCAAATCATGCGGCCACTCAGCAAAATGCTAAACAAATAGACCGAGATTCGAGTCGAGCGGTCTCGCGAGCTTTCCACAAACTTTCACATCAATTTGCCTCGCTTTCCGTCCACCACAGGAAAAGAAAAAAACAAAACTGCCCCTGATTAATGATTCATCAATCTTCTGTCAATTCGTCAATCTGTTGTTCGGCGAACCAATGCGTCTCGCGCATGTACCGGGTGGGCAGGCCGCTGCCGATGAACAAATGGTAGCAGGCGGTGAAATTGGGCCGCACCGAGATGGTGTAAACAAACCGAAAAACCAGTCGGGCACCATTCATCGGCGACGGCTGCAAAATGATAGTGAGCTGGCAGAACGGTAGAAGCCGTTTGGTAGCCGTTTGGTTTATGAATCGAGCTGGTGGTGCTACGGCACAGTGCCACTTGCCTGCTTCCTTGCTAGTCGTTTTCTATGTTATTTCCATGGTATAGTTTTGTCTTTTGTTGTGTGTGTGTGTGCGTGTGTATGTATTGTTTTCACTTGTTATTTCTGTAGGCGACACAGCGCAGACTAGATAAAGATAGTGTTCCAAGGGTAGGAACGAGAAAGACGGTGCCAACGGAGGCAAGATCAATAATGAAATGCGAGAGGCGGTACGATGGTACGATGTGTAAACAGGTTTTGTTTGATTGTCTAGCGCCCGACTGATTGTTTAGTTTAGGAGTTTCAATTGTCGAGCGTTCCCAATGCATGGGATGGTTGACTGTTTGAGAATAGGCGAATAGAATGGAAGATGATAATTTAAAATTGATTTAAATTTCAAGGATATGTTTAAGAAATGTCTCATCAACATTAATTTCAAGGCAGCGAAACGCAAGTTTACTGTAGCCAAAAGTTATTTCTTCTCGGAGCTGACGAGCAAAGCACTTTGCAAAAGGCCATTTCCATGTTCGCCACACCGCTATTGTCCGAAAAATTGGGCACAGCGTGCGAGCGAGCGAGCGAACGGTCCCATGGGATGACCCACTTCACCCGGGCCCTATTCATTCGGTTCGCGTATTAAAAATTCATTTTACATTGCATCATTCCAATCGCATGCTGAAGAGCCGTACTGTATCACCGGCGGGACCAGTTACAGAACACTTGCCACACGGCGTAAGGAATCCAACAACACTTGGGGTTACAAGGGGGAGGGATGGTCTTCGGGTGAGAGAAGGTACAAGCGTGTTTTTCTTTTTTCGGTTCAGGCACTCATGAAAGGACTCTCTTTCAACCGTTTCAAGGACAGGATGCTTCGGGCAGACAAGGGTGTTCTGCTGCGGCAGCTATGGTGGGGTTCCTTTTTGTAATTTAACAGAAACACACACACACATAGTGTGCCACTACCTCGGGTCATGACGTCAGTGATGACGAAAGGGCAATACGGCATCATGTTGCTTCTGTTGGGTGGATTTGTTTGTGCTGTTGTCGTTGCGTCCCACTTTAGCATCGCTTCCCATGAGAAGAGCGCGACAGTGAGCGAATGAAATGGTAAATAGATCGAACAACGGAACAGAACAAGGAAAGATTCACACAGTACACTCACGCCGTACCGAGAGCTGCTGGAACTGTGCTCGTGGTCGAAGATGCCGTAGCTCTTCCGCTCGTCGCACCGCACCGCATCGGAGCAGCGGTTAAACGCGGCGGTCTGTCAGATGGTTGGCAAAGGGTGGAAGGACCGGAGACATAAAGTCGCCAACTAGAAAAGCGAAGAGAAACACATCGCCCTTGTCACCCACACCGGATGGCAGTGCGAGGCAGCTTCGCGGAGATGAAATCGACCCGCCGATGGGTGAAAAGTTCGTCCCAGGCCTGCCATCTGAAAGCGGGGTCGGCGTGGCTGAGGGCAGAGGGCAGAGCTTTTACAAATTACAAACCACACGTTCGGCACGTTTTCCTTCGTTGCCCGCGGGGTGTTTCATCGTGCGCAGCATTTTCGGGCCCTGCTGTGAGCTGTGAGAGCTGTGCTGTTAACTTGCCAGCGCGAAACGCGCCCAACAAAATCAACGGCGGGAGCAATTTCACGCATCGTGCGAGCAGGCATAACAAACCGTGTTATTAGCACACATACACAAACTCTCAACCGTACTACCGCACGTTTGCGGGGCTCTCTTTTCGCTCACGGTCGCAGTTGCGGTCGCTTTGATGTGAAGGCTTGCCGCCGCTCACCACCACCACGCTGCTGGTTTTACTGTGAATATTTGTGTATCGATCGGTCGTGACTTTTGCTGCTGGCATTTGACATGTTTTCGCGCACGGCGGAGATGGTGGGGCCCGGCAGCCGAAAACAAATAGGCGAGCGTAAATAAAATTAGTTTTCGAAAGTCCCTAGACCCTTCGGTGGATGTAAATGAAACACATTCCCACACGTAGAAACATTCTATTGAACAGACACAAACACATACATACACACATAAGATGGATAGATATTGGAAAATGGATAAAGTTTGCTGCCTGTAATGACCATGGGCAAGAATCCCTTAAGGAGCAAACTTGACCCCTCGAATCGAGGGCAAATGTGAGTGGTTTGTAGCTCCCCCGAGACGCGAGTGTAAGCTGCCTGGCGCTGTGAGCCGCCAGTGTAGCAGCCAAAGAAAGTAAGTTTTAAAAGTGAATCATCATTCGGGTAATTTCGGCAATGGAGGCGCCTAGTGATGGAGACGCCTGGTGACGCATGGGTTTTTTTTTCTTTTTCTTTCTTTTGCTGACAGGAAACGTTGATGCCCGAGAGAAAAAGCAGCCAAGTGGAGGAAAAAAACTATTAACATTCGATGACAGTCACTTTTCTGTAATCGAGATGCGTCAGTTTTACACCCTTTAAGCGATGACCACGTTTACATAGAATCGTTTCGCTTATACTCACGCACTGTACATCGTTGGGCCGTTGTGTGTCTGATGGGAGATCAGTGTCTCCCTGCACGTTTCACCCCGAGCAAAGCATTAGCCAAAACAAGCCAACAATGAGTCAGTAGCACAACACAATACGGCCACGGTAATTTCAGCACGGTTTTCAGCGGACGGCCACCAAACACTGTGGGGAATATGGGAAGCACGCACCACGAGAACGCGAACGACGCTTCGGACGACTGACACTGGTTCGCTTTGGGGCAGGCGTTTCGGTGTAAGTTTTCGGTCACTCAGCACACTGTGTGCGGCTGCTCAATGTTTCGCCATGTTTTTATTTTTTTTTATTTTTGTTTTTCGCAGTCAATCTTCCTCCACCAGCAGGGATCTCACGAAAGTTTGTGGGACACCAGGCGTCTCCATATCAAAACAACAGCGCTTCCTGCAGGAATAATTCTACCCAGAATCGAACCACGATTCGTTTGCGTGCGTGTGTGTGTGTGTGTTGGTGAGTGGCCGATAAAAAAGAGCGCGAGAGAGGCAACTCGGGTGGAATTGTAAACGATGACGTGTATTTACAACGGCTCTCTGAGTGGCACATCTCGGTGAGTGACTCGTGCAGGCACGCGGTAAGCGAACGTGTTGTCAAACGGGGAAAACGGGGCAAAACAACTCCAAGGGCTCAGGGTCTGGAAAGATGGATACAATAAATAAAGCAGCAAAGCGAAACCGTTTTGCAGGCCCACGGTTCGGCGGCACGTTCGGTGGCTGTACGATAAAGCGTTTCCATTTCGTCACTTGCAAGACGTTCGGAGCGAGGCTAGAAGGAGCGAAAGACGGTCCCGCACATCGGCATGGGCCAGCATCCCGAGCAACAAAGGTGACCGATTACAGCAAGCACTTTTCAAGGCTCTCGAGCCCAGCGTGTACCGTCGGGGTAAAGGTGGAAGGAATACATTAACATTCATTATGCTTGATACGATGGTAAATGGCATGAGTGGTAGGGCGCTAGCTGAGCTTAAAGGTGTTCGGTGCGCTTCCAGCACGGTTCGGGGTTGAGCGATTGTTTATTTAAGAAAGTTTCAGCATGGGCAAGAAAAGTTTGTAATTTTAAATACAAAATTCATTGACCATGGTTTTGCAAGGTAATTTAAACCCCCCCCCCCCCCCCCGGCCGGATGGCAAATCACACCAAACTATCGATTCTTTTGGATCTGCCTTCACAGGTTTGCTGCACAGCCCTCCGTGGTTGCTGTCGCGTGACGGCAGCAAAAAAGGCAATCGTATTACATTGTAGTTCCGGGAAATTTGTTAACAGTTTCAGCGAAGAGTGAAACATTATTCCGACGCGTCACGTGGTAGCATGAACATGCAAATAAGCATGCAAATTGATTGCGGGAAACCCTCTGCTTCGAGTGTATTTTCACACAGCTGCCGCTCGTGCACTTTCTGCAGTGGCCTTCATTTTGCTATTGTGCTGCTATTTGCTGTGACTTTACAGGTTTTTGGATAAACGGAATTAATTACAATGCGATATACATTGTTTACGTATTAAAATACAAACTCAACTCTTTAGACGTTTATTTTATGTTTCGTTAGATATACTGTACTTTGCAGGGAATGCATACATATATGCACTGTTTTGCGGGTCAGTTAGTAGTGTGAATGGCATTAAACAATCGCGTGAAGTTTTTTTTTACCAGTCCAGCTGTCGTAAGCTGTTGACAGCTGTTGAAAAACATCTTGAAAGTTGCTAATAATGCTGTTCACATTTAATACTACCGGAACTGGGAAACAATGAAAGTTAAGTTGATCGCCGACTCAGTAACATCTATTCAGCCAGCCAGAGACTTACAAATACAAATAGGGACCAGAATTAAAACACACTTACACAACGTTGTGTAAGTCCAAAAGAATATGTAATTCGAAACATGCACCTTCGCTGCTCACTTTCTTCTACCAAATGGCGTTAATAATAGTGTTGTTAAATCCTTTTCCATCAAACTCATCGACCGATGTACGACTTGTAAACAAATCACAATTCCTGCTACTAATACCATGCAGATATCGGTGAGTGTGTGGCAAAAGTATTTCCTCCTAGCTAGCCGACAGCCGTGGCCGTGTATGCGTGCGATAGAAGCATGTTTAAAATTGCTCCTTTTTCCATCGTTCTCACGAAAAGCGAAACAAACGTGCCTTTTCTCACGCAGAAACACACACACCCATATACATTTGAATGGAAGAAGGGAAGTAACGCTGTTTTTATCCGCAGAGCAGTCCCCCAGTTTGGCTCGGTTTGCTGGTAAAATAAGGAGCAACTTTTCCGCAAAGTGTCACCAATACATTAACAACACAAGGGGTTCGCTTTTGTGGCTGGGCTTTTGTTCCCGCCGGGGGTTCGGCTGTGTTTATAAAAAGTTAATTAGGGTTCGCTGCCTTGCGGTTGTTCTTTTTTGGTAGTTTTTTCTTTTGTTTCTTGTTGGAATTGTTTTTTTTATTATAAAAAAGAGGAAATTAAACAAGAAGGTTGGGAAAAAAGGTTCTCTGAAATGTTATTTATTTTCCTTTGGTGACAAGATAAGGATGTCCCAAGCGGTCCCATCTCGACAGTACAAACGCGGATGACGAACGTATCGATCAAACGCGGGTGTGTCATAATGTATCACCGGCGTCCACGCTCGCCACCGTTTTTTGGGTGGCGTGAAAAGGCACAAACCCCGGCAAGGACATACACTCTGGACTGGAGCATCGAGCAGCAACGAGAAAGGCGGCAAATGCATTGAAGCAAGCGACTAACCTCAACCAGTCGACAAATAGGGAAATGCCCATGCGTATGCGTAGTGATGCAGCACTTAAAAAAGGAGATAGCAACGAGTGACTGTCAGCTTGGCACAGGAAGATTGCAATCATTTGCAAACCTCATTCATCCCTTGCCGTGTCGTAAAAAGGTACCAGCAGAGCAGAATATAATAAAGCAAAACTTTCACTCTCTTCTTCACCACTTTTCTTTCCCCTCCCGGTCCCGGTCTTATGCTGGTTACCACTACTACCAACCGCACTGGCTGTGCATGTGCATCACCGTTCAGAGAACGGCAGCGAGATAGAGACGATCGCACTGCTTACACCGTTGTCATGTGGTTGCCACTAAAGCGCTGCCACATACACAACCCAAAACGGCAGTCTCGTGACGCGACTGCATTGAGCTGCAATGGGCGCTATTTTCGTTTCTTGGAACGCTTCCAAACGGGAACGGTGTCAGTCTGGTGCGTTGACCAGAGGATTCTGCCACAACGGCAACAAAATGGCAACAAAAGGTGACAGATTTATTCGCTTGCCGTCCGCGCGCAGGACCATCGGGAACGATGGTGAGGTACAGCTACTGCTGCTGGTACGCCATTACGTGGCAGCTGTAAAATGTCAAAACAACAGCCACAGCAACGGCAAAACACAGAAAAAAAAATACGATGAATGCAAGGTGACAGTTGTTCTTTCACCTAGATTCAGGACGGACGCGTTTAGGTCAGTGCTGGGAAATGCAGGCCACAACATGCAATGGGGTGGCTTTCCTCGACTTTGTCCCCGAAGCGCTTCGAAGCTTCATGGTTCGTAGAGCAAGCTGCACGACAACACTGCCACTGCGAGCCAGCGTTCTTTTCTTCGGCGTCCGCACCTGTGACACTGTTTGTCCTGCTCGCCCTTTCAGGGAGTTTGGTGGTTGGTTGTTTGCTTTGTTTCGGGTTTCTTTTTGTGTGTTTTAAGAAGGTGAAAACTTTCGTCCCCAGAAACGCGTTGGGGCAAAAATGTGTCGCCCAGTTTCACTTACCTTACAGTTTATATACATCCACACAGCGGCACATTATCCACTTCGCACCAGCGATAAAACGCTTGACCGTGGAACCGTGGGCATCATCGCACTTGTTACTTGTGTTAACTTTGCAAGGCTTCAAACGCGCTGGAGAGTAGTGCTGGCCTTTCGATCCTAATCCCAAATTCACTTGGCGCAATATTTTCCGTGCCCGTTTTCTGTAGCAGATTCCACTAGCTTGCACGAACGAAGGCAACGATCTGTGCCTATGTTGTTAGCGTATTATTATTTGTAGCTGAAATTAACGCTCACCCTTAGCTTGGCCTACTTTTCTGTACTCTTTGCACTTCACAACACTACAGCACAACCGGAATGATCATCACTTGTATCGCTTTTCGAGTGGACGTGTATTTTTGCACATATTTTTTCACCTTTCTGCTTTGCCTGCATTCACTGAAAATTTCAAAGAAATGGAGGAATTTGGAAATAAAAAAGAAGAAGAAAAAAAAACACACACACACAAATTAGAAAGCAACATTTGATCAGCAATCCTACTTGTCGTGGATTGAATCAATGCGCTTTACACATAATTAAATCCAATCGTTCGCTTCCACTTGAGCTTAACTCACATACACACACAAATATACTTGCACGCCCACACTCATTGCACTGGCATCGTTCCAGCGGAAATTAATTTTTAATCCTTCGCTATCCCTTCCCTGCCAATGGCGATTGGAGCTGGTCCGAAACTCTCTACCAGGCGTCTCCATCTGCCATTTTCACACCAGAACAGCTCACGTGGCCAGCGGGATGAGAAAACCAATAAAGACAAGAAAAACAGGGCGCAAAATTTTCTGTGACCCAAAACCGGGATTCTATTAGCTGTCACTGTATGTGTGGGTTCTGTGTGTGAGTAGTTGAAAAAGCGTAAGAATTTCCCAGGATAGGCACACGAACACAGGAGCAGAGTCCCTTAAACGGGCACCAGAACGATAAACATTATCCTTTTTAACGCTCCGTCGATCAACACTTTAATGAAGAAACAGAGAAAGAGAGAGAAAGAGAGAGAGAAATAGATAGAGAGAGAGAGAGAGAGAGAAAGAGAGAAAGGAGCCTGAGAGGGTGGAGGAGATGAAAGATTGGGGATCAGTTCGATTGGTTCTATTTTTATCCTTATCTTCATCCCGGGGGTTTCTCTTTCCTCCACCCAACCCGCCTGCATGGCACTGTGTCATCTGTGTGGTGCGCATTTCCGCTTACACTTGCTGCTTGTCACACACACACTCACACACACACATACATCGCCGAACGCTTTCCCAGTTCCGTTTGCCAGTGTCTCAGTGGAGCGCATCCGTTTACAGCGTCGGTTTGGAGGATTCCTCCGAACGCTGGTGCTGTAGAACCTTTTGTTCTGTGCCTTGTTAGGGAGGGCAACCGTGTTTTGTCCCCTTCCTTTCAGGCTTCTAATACTTCCACCCCGCACCACCACTAGCTCGTTTATTTGCTCTCTTTCTCTCACACTTACTTACGTTATCTCCGCATGACGTGTGTCCGTTTATATCTCGTTTCTTACTCACTGCCTCTCTTTCTCTCTCTCTCTCTCTGTCTCTTTTTTCTCTATTTTTTTTGCTCTCTTTCTCTTTCCGTTGTTTTTTTTTTGTTGGTCTTGGGGTCAGATTTTCGTGCCCCGGTTCGAAAAGATGTACGGTCGGGGTAAATGTGGTGGGAAAATCCCATCCCAAAGGAATGGCTGAGTAGCGAGAGAGGGAGCGCGAGCAGAGTAGAAGTTTGTGGTGGATTGCAGTTGCGGAGGTTTTCTTCGCGCTCCCTGCTTCCTCGCTTGTTGCCGAACGAAACCGAAGCACTTTCTTCAACGATGTTCAAAGGATATGAGCAAACACTCACGCACACATACCCATACATATAAACGAACGAACACATACACACACACACGCATATAAAATTATTAGGGCAAACGAACCGTTGCCGTACTTGGGAAAGGATATTTTCGGCCCAAAGCAAACGAATGGGTCTATTTTTCTTCGCATCCAACCTTTTCGCCCCTCCCGTTTCCTTACGTTTTCTTCCTTCCACGACTGCACCAACACACACACACAAACTCTTTAACAGAAACAGGAAGAGCGAACGATGGTCTTTGCTGGCAGGCTCGATGAACACTTGCTTCGCGAAAAGAATCCTAGGTGGAATATAATTTTCGAATCATTGACGCACACTATATTAACGCATGCCAACACACACACACACACACACATACGCATGCAGAACAGTGCGTCACCGTGTAATCATTGGCTCGGAACGACCCCGGAGCTGCAGGTAAGGAAAAATTCGCCTGCGCTTATCTGCCCTCGCGCGAGGAGCACGAGGACAATTGCACAACGTACCCCGTGCTCCTTGGCGAACGGATTTTTCACCCTTCCGGTTGGAGTGATTCTGGATTGTCGCACTGTATACACCACCCAATATTAAAGCAAAACCCTGCAACGGGGCAGACTTTCGAGTTTAGCACAGTTTAGCACATCATCCCCATTTACTCCTCAGCCTCACCTTATCACACAGCACACCGCCGCTCGAACCACACAGCATTACCCGCCGTTCACCTGCTTTTGCACCACCACGCTTACACACGTACATACAGACATACATATACGCACACACACACACACACACACACACACACACACACACACACACTGGAGCAGTGGAGCAAACCGAACAGAAAAAAAACCCCACGCGAATGGGCCGGGACAACACCGTGGACGAGGTCTCGGCACGATGCCTGCCTGCACTGTTCTGCGCTCGGTCGCGAGCGAACGGTTTACCTTAACCTGCAGCGTGCGAAAGGTGACCGAGAGCGCACGGTTGTTCGGGTGGGCTTTTGGGTCGTCTTTCGGTACGCCCTCCCTCCGTCCCTGCTTGGCGGGCTCGTTGCTTGTGTACGGTGAGAGTGAGAATGCGCCAGTGGTGGGAAAATGCCGGTAGCCCTGCCGCTCGGCACAGTGAGCTGCGAGACAGTGGATCCGTTTGTGTGTGTGTGCGTGTGTTCGAGTGAGCGGACGATATACCACCCGCATCCCAGCTAGTGCTGGTGCTGGAGGTTGTGTTCGGATTCACCTGCTCATTGTTTGCCCGTGTGAGGTCCGGAACAGTCATACTATGGGTTGGGGGTTATTTGTTTTTGCGATGGCTGGATGAGCGACGAAAGGATAGTAATGCTGGAAGAAACTACTACCGTGCGGCTTGACACAATTAGCATCGTGCTGAGAAGTGTGAAACTAACATTGATCACCATGGCATGGATGAATGCGATGAAAAGTTCGTACACAAACAATTAGTTTCACGGCGAATATTTCACGCCATGTGTGGGCGCGCAAGAAATTTGGCTTTTCATCGACTGTCATCGCACCATACTGTCTGACAGACACACATACATGGCGATGTGAAATGTTCCAGCCATGATTATTTTGGCAACTTTTCCACGCTTCGCGGCGTGCAATTGCCTCGGTGTCTCTAAGCGCACGGTAAGATATAGTAAGGAAAATTGAAATTCATAACCCAAAAGCTTCTTAACGACAAAAAGGTACTCCTCATCACTATCATCTATCCGGTGGCTAATAAAGTTGGCTGAAACAACCATTGAAGCACCCTATGAAACGAGCCCCTATCCTTTATCTCCAAGCTGTCACTTAGCAAGTGGTGAGAACGGGAAATGAGTTCACTGATAGAGCAAAACACATACACCTAAAAGCTCTGAAAGTAAACACAGAAACGAAAGGAAAAGCTTTAGGCAGCAGGATGAAAGCTCCTTGCGTGAAATGTTTCATTTTGAAATTCGCTCAAGACGATTTTGTCCGCAGATAAAGCGAAAATAGGGTTTCGAATCATATAATGGAATTGTTCAATCACTATATACTGTGGAACTGTCATTGCACTGTGGGTGCCGCTGTAAAAATCCTTTTTTTCGCGGCAGGATTTATTTAGTTTATCATACATAAAGATGAATGCTACAGAAAAGCACTCAACACATAGCATCGGTATCACTTCAAAGCTGTCTATACCGGCTGCCAAAGTCGAATGACTGCTCCACAGTATGATTGCAAATTTCCACAGTATGCTTGCAATATTGCACAACCGGTCAGGGGTCTTCAAACTACGGCCTGCAAGTCGCATGCGGCCCTCAGTAGCGTATTATTTGCCCCTCAAGGGCGTGCCACGTGGCCCGCGATGACTTAGTAAAGGATAAAGAAATAATTTATTTATGACTAATTAATAAAAATTTAAATATTTACCTTTTTATGGACGGAAATCAAGATTCAATGAAAGAAAGCTGTAGAATTTTGATATATTCAGTTATTAAAACCACATTTAGAACGCAACCTGCAAGACCACCATCGGTTTGTTGTGCTCATTGCATACCTTTAGGCGAAAAATGAACAGAAAAGACGTTACGTACATAGTGAAGAAACAACATTTTGCAATTTGAGCTGATAAAAAAGGTAACTACGAAACACACTACTCAAAGAATAACTCTCTATTTTGATTCATTTGAAATGTTATGCTATCGGTTTTTGTTCATTTATTTCCATTTTCTCGTTTTTCTGGGTGTTTTTTTGCTATTCGGTTCATCTATAATTTTGGTTTGGTATAGCGTTTGTAACATGTATCGCAAATTGTACATATACAACGGAGAAAATAACCCCAAATGAGAGCCAAGAAATACAAACAGAGTATAAAACCGCGGGCGTTACATCGGTAGATAGGTGTTGTCTTATTTACCCTTCCCCATTGCGATTCATTTGGTCTCAACACCAAATACCCACCACTCGCCGTGCTTGGTGGTACTATCGATACTAGTGTAGCAACGTTTTGGACGCTGCCAACCATATAGTAAAATCGGATCAGTAGATACTTTGGGTTAGTACTACTAACAACCATGCTCGGTACAAGCAGATGGGTTTGGTAAAGAAAACAGGAAAAAAAACACGACAAGGCGAACACAAAAGCACAAACGTACCGGGTTTCGTACTAAGCGCGGCACTATCTGTCACCATCTGGGTCAGGCGGCACAAAGATAGCACGGTACAGAGTGGTTAAAGGGTGTATCCGTACAGCCGCGGAGCTGCGGCCGGGTACGGCTATCCACCCGTACAGCTAGACACACGCACACAGACACGCGAGCGAACGAACACAAGCACTCCACTGCAGCATCACCGCGTATGCGGCCAGCGGTTTCGAGTTGGTAATTTGGGGCCAATCGCATTTAATATAGGTTGTGTGAGTGGTAGTTAAGTAGTCGCGTTGAATAGATACGTTCGTATTAATTTTCTACATAATCGGCCGCAGCCATCGGCGCACGAGCTGCTTGTGGCCAACGCGTCGGGTTTGAATGCGTAAACAACATAAAGGAAGCGGAAGAAGGACTGCAGAAAAGTCATCACACGCACGTGTGGCGTCTGTTTACGTCATCGGTGTTACGTGTTCCGTTCATTTTGGTTGCTAGTTTCTTCTTCTTTCTTCTTTGTTTCTTCTTCTTCGTTCTCTGCCTCTTTTTGTGTTAGCTTGTCTCTTCTGTCTTATTCTTTTTTTTATGGGTTTCCATTACTACACGACTTTAAACGTTGGCGTATCACAGAAAAAATGTATGTACAACATTGGATTCAAAGTTGCTTCCCTTCACTGGCGCTTGCGGAACATTATTTGTATCGATGCGTTCATAAACTTGCATTAAGGAAAACGGGAAGGGAAGGGGAACAGGGGGAACAGGATAATTTGTTTGAATTACGATTCCATTCGACTAACGACAGCTATTGTAAGTGGTATCCGAAAGGGAAGATGAATAAACACACACACATAAACATACACGTGTTGCTATTGTGTAGAGTTCGGTTTGTTGGAAATGAATGTGTCCCTTAAATATTTGCTACCTTTCACTAGTCATTCTCTCTCTCACTCTCTCTCTCTCTCTCTCTCTCTCTCTCTCTCTTTCTCTCTCTCTTTCTCTCGTACTTATTTCGCATTTGTTTCCATTCGCTGAGCTATACTGTCGAGTTGGTTAATGCAGCAGATGATGCTTGGCTTGGTTGGTACATGAAGAATACAACTGTTTTTGTACATACAACGATCAAGAAAACTGGTATGTGTCGCTCGATATCGATACCTTTGTTGCCATCACTTAACCGCCATGCCGTAATAGTACTCACGATGCACGATCGTCTTCTTTCTCGCATCTATTTCCTTTTTTTTTTGCCTTTTTGTTTATCCCTGTTTTTTAAGTTATCTCTTTTTTTTTACAATGACATCATACCAGGAAACCAGAACCAACTATCGGGATCGGGGCAGCAGCAAACATTAAACTTTGTTAGATTCATTCAATACACTAATATCTCAACAGGCATTTGTCGTTCAACGAAACTGCTACAACAACTCTACGGCGAGAGAGCAAAAAACGGAGAATAAAAGCTTTGGTAGGAGAAAACGAGAACGAGAAAGTACGCATATCGCTATATGTATATATGTATATGCTTGATCGCTTGCTAGCGCGGAGATAAAAAACAAACCCCTATCCATTGCGATAAAGGTAACATGGCTTCGTTCGCTTTAAGTAAGTGGTCGTAGATATTGGCAATTGTATTATGGTTTGTTTGTTTTGTATTGGTTTTGCTATGTTACGCACTCGCAAACATCGGCCATTAGAAATGGGCCATAAGAAGATGAAGAAAATGGCAGTTTAACATGCACGTACTTGCGCCGCTGCACACCACACAAAGCATTGCAGCGGTGTTTTTGGTTTCGTTTTGTTTTTACATAACATTCCGGGGTTTCTTACTTACTGCCCGAGCGGCAGATCTTGTTTGCTAATGTTTACTATGTACAAGCCAGTACGGCCAGTTTCGCGGGTGGCTAGAGATCAACGTTTGGCAACATCTGGTATCTGGACTGGTTGAATGGCGTGGAAACGCTTGAAAAAAAAAGCAAACACTCGTTTTACTGTTTACCGCCTACCGTACCGAAAGGTTTGAAGTAGTATTTAGTGTTAAAGCTAAGTGTAATCAATGTACGGTACGTCTTCGAGTGCTTCCCCGCCCGCTTGGACGTCCGCAGCCTTTGCACTCTATTGTGGGCCCATTTTTTTACGACAATTCTTTTTGTTCTTTGCCTCTAACTGCTGCTTCAATCACGCTAAAGGCCGAATCGTCAGAATGTTCAAGATTTGCAATCGCACTGCCTATATTCACACTCAGTTTTGGGCGAGCTTGAATCGATTTTGGTTTTGCACAGTGTCTACTTACATCTAAGCAAAACGGGATGGGAGCTGGGATGGTTAGGGGACATTTTGTTACGATTGAAAATTCGGTGACACAAGGTGACACATTGTTCGGGGCGATCACAATCAAAAGAAGATGAACTAGTAGAACCTGCATCTGCATTGTGCAATCCCTGTATATCACTAGATACAGCACTACCTAATTTGGTGATTTATCTCTCTATATATCTCTCGCTCTCTTCATTTCTTTTTCTCTTTTTTGCAAACGTTAGTACTCTGGTCGAAAATGTGCCTACCTTCTTGGTAGCAAACTAGTTCGCTAGTCTTGGTTGGTGACTATCTAAACCTTTTGCATAAAAAACGATCTCTTTGCACGATCACGAGTCTTGGTTTCGATGATGGCTGCAGCAATGCTAATGCTGCTAAAACTACGCGACGGTTGGGTCGAAAGCCGCGTCCTTCTACGCACGATCACTACACATTCTACTCTGCTGGTACGCTGCTCTATCTGCCCCCCTCACCGTACCACTGGATATGATTTCCGCGTTCTGGTCGAGTTAAAACTGATGAAACAAAACAAAAAAACGGATACTAGGTGGGTTATTAGTGCCTTTTGCTAAATACTTGCTTACGCTCCACTGATCTACGTCACGTTCGCCCGCTCTTGCTACGTAAAAATTCCCTGCATTATATTTTTTTCCGCTCGCTTGTGACTGGTTGCGTGTGACTGTGTGTGTGGTATCACCTCACGATAGCCGAACGAGGGGGCAATCAAAAAACCTTTTACCAAACTGGTGTACTAATTTCATCCTAACTAGTGGTTTCTAGCCGTATACAACGCACTACCGCACTACCAGACCGAACGCTATTTTCCGCTGTGATCCGTCGCTATCCGTCTTAATGTTTGTGTTCAGTTTACTGTAAAAGTTAAACACCTTGCACAGGTTTGTGTGTGGCGCTCGTTTAGCGCGCTTGGTTTTCACTGTCACTGTCTCAGTCTTTTACTTTTTTTTTGTTTTGTTTCTTATGTTTTGCTCAGTATCAGTTTGTTTGAGTGCAACTACTAATCCACCATCGGCAGCAGTCTCGTGCCGGACGAGCTAATCTGTTTGATATATATCATCGTTTGCGCCTAAAGGTAGGCAAAGTTGGCAGCAAAAAGAGAGTTTGGTGTGTACTATCGATGCTATCAAATCAAATTAACATTTAATTTTAATTGTGATTTTTTTTTAAATAAATTTATGTCATTTTTCTAGTGGAATCAAATTGCAATGTTAAGTAACGTTATAAGGAGCTTAATTTCTATTTTTGGGAATAGCCATACGATTACTTTGCCTACCTTTAGGCGCAAATAGTACATATGATGAACACTTGTTTACTGTTTGCCGAATGAATTTTTTTTCTAGCCAACGAAAGAAAATCGATCGATCATATGAAAAGCCCACAATAGGATGGTCACCTTGTGCCGACAAGTTGGGAACGTTTCTCTCTAAAAAACCATAGAAAAACGCTAGGGGAAGGATTTGTCAAGGATTGAGGGGAGGAAACCTAGTACTGGTCAGTTTTTACCGCGTCTCCGGCTAAATGGAGTAAGAGTATTTTGCTACCATGTATTAGCTACACACGTTTATAATTCTATACGGCCTAGTTTCGTAGCTGTGATCGTGCACGCACTAAAGACTCCCCTCGGTTGAGGGTTCTATCGATCACTTAAAGCCATCGATCAAACATCGACGCTCACCGCGAGCGCAAGTGGCAAGTTGAATGCTGTTTGCTGAAAGCTGCAACATCACGTGTCAGCGCGGCGTGAGTTCCGGTTGGCAGGGATGGCAGGGATGGCTTTGCCCTGGCCTAGACCCAAATCTGTTCGCGCCGCTTGCGTTCGCCCTGCCGCCTTCGCACCCTATGCTAGCACCAGTCCTCGTCGTCCGAATCGGAATGTCGCGAGTGAAGGGCGCCCTTCGGTTTGTAGCCGTTCAAAATGGGCGACGGCAGCACTCGGCCACCGGTGCGGCCCATCGCCAGTGCCTGCTCGTACGACAGCGGGACGGAGTGCTCCATTCTGTTTGGCAAGGGAAAGAGCAAAAAGGAAAACCAATCATTCATCACGCAGGAGAGTCTTAGGAAAGGGAAATCCACACGCATACCTTTCGAACTCGCGCTCAAACTCGCGCTCGATCTCACGCTCGCGCTCGTACAGCTCCCGCTCGCGATCCCGGAACTCGTACCGGACGCTGTAGTCTTCGTGGCTGCGTTCGCGGCTGTTCCGGAAGCGTTCCCGGTCCCGCTCGCGGTCCCGTTCGCGATAGTACAGATCCCGGTCATGGTCGCGCTCCCTCGGCTCGCGGAGAAACTCGCGCGACTGGGGCAGCGAATGCACGCTGTGCGGTGTGTTGTGAGAGGAGTGGCCAGTCTGAAAAGTTGGAATGTGCGGTTAGCAACTGACCGTGTGCTGCCGTGACCGAAGCCGCGTCTTACATGGGTCGGGCTAGCGTTCAGCTTGGGGAAGTTGATGTTCGTTTGCTTCAGCTGTAGCGTCGACGGCTTGCACGGTGTGGGCGGCAACCGACGTCCATGGCCTTGGCGGCGGGTCACCAACACCGGATAGCTATGCTGCACATGAGACCCTGCGGAACCTACCCCATCGGTACATCAGTATTATATGTGCACGACCAGAATAGCCATCGGAAGAGAGAGAAAGAGAGAGAATGGCGAAGCGTCTTATCTATGATGATTCTCGAAACAGTGTGTCACAGTAAGAGATAAGCGACAAACACAGGTATGGTGACAGTACAAATAAATACACGATGAGCGAAAGATGTATGTATGATGACGATGAGAAATAGAAACACGTGATAGAGGGAGGAAAACAATACAAAGGAAGACATGAAACCCTCTTTTCTCCACGACTTGTGCTTTCTCCACCAAGTGATACTAATTCCCGGAAGCAGGAAAACGATCCCAACCAAAGGTAACCTCATGCTGTTAGGAAAGTTGCGAAACAGAGAAATGGAGAACACAAGATGACCGTTTGGTGCGTTTGATTACATTGGGTGTGCAAGGGATTCTACTACACTGAAGACAACTTGACAGCTGACATTGAAAACAGATGGAAAGACAGGACGAATGAAGGACGAGGCGCATCACATATACTAGCATGATTGGGCTGGATTTTGGGAAGAAACGATTAACGAACGGGAACGAACGGGTTGCTAAGCATGACAGACAAAGAGAAAGAGAGGCGATACGAGGACACAGAGAGATATATAGAGAGAGAGAAAGATACAAAGGCGAAGGAACACAGTATGAAGGAAGGTAGGGTGAGTAAGCATTTTGTTTCCTGTACCCATTCCGTTGCGGTACTTCCGCCGGGCTTGGTCCCGGTCGCGCAGCTCTTGCAGCAGCTGGGCCGGGCTGGGCGAACGCGACCGTTCGCAGAGGATCGTCGTATCGTACGGTTGATGGACAAGGTGGTTTTTGGAACGGTCTTTACTACTGCGATGCTGGGCACTACTATGTACACCGAAACGACTGGGCGACGGCGAACGGGCGGGGCTGGTTGAGGCCGACCAGGAACCTGGAATCGAATCGGAGTAGAAACAACAACCGAAAAGAAAGAAAGAAGGGGTATAACATTGGAACAAAACCGTTCAAACAGGGTGAGGGCGGGGGAGGAGGGACCAACTGTTTGGTCGTAGGGACGGGCGGGAGGTGTGGCCTAATGCATTGAGCTACATGGAAAATGCCAACACCTCCGTCCCGCGAGAGTTAGAACGAGGTACTACCATTGCTAGTGAGGCTAAGAGCGCGTTAAGAGAGGGTATCTCCGAAGGTTGGAAAACTCAACTAGAACGGTGGCTAGGTGACGAACAGATAGACCACTAAGCTAAAACACGCACAATAGAGGGGAGGGATGATGGTTGGACGCGGTTCGGATGATCCGGTCTGGTGATGGTGGCTCTGTACAGTATCATCTATCTTAGGGCTACTAATGTGCAGCTACACCGGTACGAGTACGAGTAGTTATATTTACAGACGAAGTTACACCAAGCTGAAACGTTGTACCAAACTATACTACACTAATGCACGATAGTTAGAACGAGGTGTAGAAGAAATGAACAACGAAGTAGGATGCGTTTAACTACTGCGATTTACAACAGTTCACTCATTTAGCTAGATGTGGTGACGGGAGTGTGACTGAACGTATGCAAAAAAATAAATCGATTTAAAAAGACTGACTAGGTTAGAAATGCTCTGCTGCTATGTGGATTGCATATATTAAGGCTGATTCAAAAATGCGCCTTAAGGTATGCAATACACCTATCAAACGATGCTTCTGTGACGCTGCTAACTGCTTGCATGGTGTTTGCGATACGTATGCTAGCTGGAATAATGATTAATGATATTTAAATTTTCCAAAATAAAAAAAGTGGAACTAATCATTTACTTCCAACCTATGCATTAATTAAGCAAAAGATTTTGTTCCTATTTCTGTTATAATCTAGACTAGCCGGGCCGGAATTGCGCGCACTATGCTCTATGTGGATGGCGAGCTATTCTATGAACGTAGCGGTGTTACCCGTTCTCGCTAAGTTCTCGCTTTAAGGCTGGTGAAAGTATACTCATAAAAATTCATAAACATTTTGCTTCCCCGCACGCACGCAGGTGTTCGGTTGATGTTGAGTTGGATGTGTGTCGGTAGACTTTCGGGAGCAAAATTTTGATTCAGTAAAAATCTGTTTGAACAAATCAACGCTACGAATTGCGAAAAAAGCAACAACTAAAGAGATTAAAACCAATTTTTCAGAATGAGTGCTAATTTTTGTTCATGTTGCAAAACAAAAGTCCAAATTAAGCAGAATGCAAATCATCGCCAAAAAAAAGGTATTTTTTTTTTTCCAAACAAAACCCTTCAATTGGCCTATGCGCCATTTTGTAACGCCGTTTGTTCAGTACGAATTTTACTTCACTTAATGTAATGTAAAATAGAAAGCAAAAACTAATCATATTCAGCCTGTACGACTGTAGAGAGAGAGAAAGAAAGATACAGATATAGGCAGGACAGCTGTACGACACCCAACATCAATATAAGGGAAGTGTTATGAGTTTTTATGTTACCTCGGTTGTGCCTGTGCGCATAGCCGAAATGATGCCTACCACGTCTGTGTTCCTCCTTTTGTATTTCCACCACGTTCGACACGGTGTCGGAGAAACCGATCTCGTGTTGTTGATGTCGCTTCCGCGGGCTCGGCGTGCGCACCAGCGGAGACTCCCGTCTTGCCGGTGGATGTAGAAAGGGATAAAAGTTATTACATTAAAATTGTACAACTGGCATCGAACAGGTAAGGTCGACCGCAGTACCTACCTCAAGCTCGGTGATCGACGATGCCCGTTGTGGTAAGCGTGTCCCGGATGCAGATGCCCATCTGCTGGAGTCAGCGACTCGAGGGACGGTTGTCTCGAAACATCCTGCAGCTCCTGTGTGTGTCCCGAAGAAGCGATCCGATGAGCAAGCAATAGAAAGAATAGTTGCCATTAACACTCCACAATCGGACCGAACGATTTTGCACGCGGTCGACTGCTGGTTGGAGGTGGGCGATAACGTTCGCTCACTCTGTTGAGCTACATTTCCCCAAATGCCACAGCGGAGCCGGGCCTCGGGGCAACGTCTCGAGTGGGTTGCAAAGTTGGTTCGTACAAATACCATTACGCATTACGCTGTGGGTTGCTGTTCAAACGCTAGTTTCACTACAGATAAACGCATCGCTAGTTATGAAAGAATCGGCTAAAGTATTGTTTCACAAGTCGGGGATTTTTTTTGGCAACAGGGTACACAAAGATAACACCACGCTAGACACCACTAGGTGTTGCTGTTCTTGACAATACTGCATGTGTGTGTGTGTGTGTGTGTGTGTGTGTGAGTTTGTGAGTGCGAGGATGAGGAAAAGTATGCACGTTTTGGAAGCTTGATAACTTTAATGCTAATCCATTGCGGATCGATACTACCAGCTAAGTAACGCAATGCAAAAACAGTTTGCAATAAATTCGGGACAACATGGTTGCAATGGTTTTGTACGGTTCGTTGCTGTACTAAATCAATCAGCTACACGTTCTCCCAGCAACGAACATTTGAAGCACACGGAAACACCCACACACACACACACGCGCGCGCAGAATTGCACACTAAACAGGAAACAAATCTTAATCGAATGGAGCAGGTGTGAGCAGCAAATAATTTAAATTCGATTAAGGTCCTCTCTCTCTCATTTATCTGCGAACATGTGAAATTAACTGTGCGAAAAGGATGAGACAATGGAAGCACCTGAAATAGTTCTAACACACCTGTACACAGTCGAGGCACACTCCATCGAAAGCCAACTTAAGGAACAGTGCCGCCTGTGCACAGTGTAATGTATGTGTGTGTACGTGTTTGGTGTTTTAATGTGTGTAGAGATGTGTTTGTTTCAGATTGTTTCTATTGCTACAGCTACGCATTGCTACAGATCCTTTACTAGTATGTGAAAGAGAGAAAAGTTCATGCATTGGCAAGCATGCTCTAAACTAAAACAAACATCAAGAACAACAGCGATAAATTATGAAAATATTTAGCAAAAGCTTCTCTACTACCTCTACGATTGAAAGTGGCTTGCTAGTGTGTGCGATAAGTAATACAACACAGGCTTACTTACCTCTACCCGATTTTACACAACATCAATGCTAATGGAACCACTTTAAACTAAGGCCTAAAAACAACCAAGTGCCATTACAGCAGACTTGTATGTGGAGGATAGCGTCGAAGGAATTGTATATTGTTACTTAAACATTTGTTTGATGATAGAATGAATCGCGTGAATGACAATGAGAAAACACTAACTCTAGCTCAAGTATCAGCGATTGGAAGGTAAAGGACGGTTTCGATGGAACATTTATATTGTAATGCTATGGTACCGTTATCATATCTAGTTCTAATTATGTTGCGAAAAGTACTAAAAGAACGCTAATACCCATCACCGACTGTGATGGCTTCAACAAGAGATCGCAATCGAACCACCAGAGAGAGGGTAACGGTCACATCAAAAACATGGAACTCGATAGAACACACACACACAGAGGTACACACTTACACACTCAGACAAACCTAGAAACCTAGTTACTGGTGAAACGAAACAACACATAGACAAACGGCTTAGAAATAGATAGAGAAGGAAACAAAGTACCAGAGTACAGAGCTAGAAGGGTGCAATAGGAAGTCGTATTCTTTGGAAAAGTTATAAAAGATGAACTAAGTAAAGGAGATAAATGAAACTAGTAAAAGGATTGGAGTGATAAACCGAATACTCATTGGAACAGGCAAGCAAAATGAGACAAATAAACCGATTGGCCACGAATTTACGAGAAGGTTTTTTGTTATACAGATTGCATACTGTAAGGCGTTTTTGGTTGATTTGTCACTTTTTACACAATTGTCCATGAGAAGAGAAGAAGAGGAGATACGTAGTATAGAAAGAATCGGAGAGATAGAGAACAGTGGAAGGAAATAGAACAAATAAAAACAGTGCATTAAAACAGTACAGAAATTAGTAGTACAGGGTTAGTTACGGACATAGAAAAAACGCAAGAAACTTTTTGTTTTGTTTTCACATGTTACCATCGCTAGGGGAGGGCTTTTGTGGGCATTTTGTGTTTGTAAGACAGAGCGAAACAAGACATCACCTTTCTGTTCCTAGAAATGGAGAATGGAAACAGATGTCAGTGATCATTGCGTTCGATCCATTCGCGCTCAGAGACTTGAATGATGGGGTAGCGGCGAACAGGGCGCAGGGATGGTGAACAGTATGAAAGGGTAGTGAAAGGGTGAGCGGAAGGTGATCGTGATGGTTCGCGGAAGACGGGTGTGTTTGAAAATCTCGAACCTACCTGAAGGACCGCTTGCGCATGGTGGTGCGGCGTGCCAGACTGGCCAAACTACTGCCATGCAGGTCCAGTGTGCTGTCGTGACCGCTGCCCAGGCCGGCACCAAGCCCGCCGACACCAGCACCGCCGCCAACACCGGCACCGCCAGCACCGCCACCACTGCCATCGCCGGCCGTACCGTTCCCGTTGGCACCGTGGCCGTAGAGCAGGTGGGTCTGCGAGCTGACCCCCTCGCCGTTCTCTAGGC
>SIXB01002381.1:0-29177 GCA_007018985.1 Anopheles bwambae | reverse complement strand
AAAAAACTGGTTACCCAAACGAATTGACTTTAGTTTTCCCCTACCACTGGCGCACAACCAAACCAACCAATCCAAGCACCGGGCAAGAGTGGTAAGATCATCGTACCACAACAACAAGGCTCCTCCACTACGGCAGACCCTTGCCCGGAGCGCGACGGAAACGATCGGTCACCGCCACTCTCCCTCACTCAATCGTTGCTGGTAGTGGAAAAGGCTGACAATAACTGCCCAAGCGAATAAACTGCTGCGAGCTTACGATGAAAATGACCAAAAGTAATGTGGTTGAGTGGCTGATGATGGGGAGGGGGGGGGGGGAAATAAATAGGAAACAAAATCCCACTATCCCACAAGAGTGAAATACACAACAAAACCCACTAAAAGGCACACATATAATACCAACACAAACACAGACACACACACACACACAACCGTCCTGTGCGAATATTTCGACCGCAGAAAACGCGAATGGACATTTTCCGCAAGGGCCCTGTGGGCGGTGGGTGTGTGTGTGTGTATTTTGCTGGGAAATGAAGCTTTCGGTCACATTTTCACTGTCGGCATTTTCTCTGTTCCGTGGGCTGTGTCTCGTTAAGAGGTGGATGGTGGGAAAGGATCGAAAGCATGGTGGGATTTATGGTATGTTATTTTTATTGTAGCAAGCGTATTACTTTATACGTCGTGTGTTTGTGTGTGAGAGAGCGTATTTTTGGGTGGTTTATACTTGGACGGTGGCCGCCATTTCACTGGAATGTACAGGACGCGCGCGCTACGTTCGTGTGTCCCGGTAAATGGGCAAAAAAACCATCTTTTTCGCTTTTTCGCTGTACAGATAATGCTTGTTCGTTGAGGGAAAGATGGTGAAAGATAAAAATAGATTAGAAAGCGGTGATCTATTACTACTTACCAGCTGTTGATTTATTTTGTCAAATTAGGCGAAACACATTACATAAAACAATCTGTTATTTAATGTTGGTATTAATTATAAACTATGAAGCTGAGGAAATGCATTCACTAAGACGTTTCATGTATAGTTCCAGTTCTATATGTATAAAAAAAGCGTTGATCGTACTGAAACAAGTAACAAGTAGTAACAAACAAGTAACACGCTTACACGTAAGAACAATGTGTAGCAATGTGTGCATCAAACGTATTAGCGGGCGGCAAATTTACAACACCTACTCATACAGTGCCAGTGTTTAGGTGTTACTTTGCATTTCCGTGTTGGCATTTTTCGTTGGTTTTCCCATGCTCTCGTAGGGAAGTAAATGTCCGCTGCCTATAGAGCGCGCGCGTGTGTCGGAAAATGAAGTGAACTGCACGGAAAATGGAAGGAACGTTGAAACATAACAACAAAAAAAGCCGACGACGTTCTAGGGCTAGGTTGCAGCCCACCACCATCCATTGCCACCCATCGGAATGGCATCCGCCCGGCAGTTCGCGGGCGCGTGAGAACGCATGCAGCCGCGCGCCGTTCAGTTAGCGAACTTATTTATGGCCATAGTTTCGTGTTCTGGTTGTTTAATTTTAATTGGATTCCGGCCGGCGCGTCCGCTCGCGGATTGGCCAGCAGCCGCCGGACTCCGTTGGTGTTGTGTTGGTTGGACGGTTGGTGTTGGTGCGCTGGAGGCTGGCCACAAACCGCAAGGGCAACATATTATCGCATCCCCTCATCCGCCGTCGCTGTTTTTCTTCTGCCAGCTAGACGGGAGTGCGTCTGGGGTCAGCTCTGCTGCACGTGTGATACGGAATTCATCTGTGGACACGATCGAATTCTATTTGGATGATCTGTTGATTTTGTTACATTTTTCAATATTGTACTATCTTGTGATTGATTTTAAATTATTTTTGCTATATTGCAGTAATCCTCTTTTCGTTCTTTCATTTTGAATTTATGTAAAACATTTGTAATATACACGGTTTTTTTTTATTTTTTTCACAAGGAGTTTATTGTAGAAGGTCTTTTCCCCAAGGCTTATTTCTTTTTCTGCTTTGACAGCTCGCACACTGTCACTTCTTCGGACATCGTATTTGTCAAAACCCAAGATGCTCACAAACCCAAGATTACTATAAACTCAAGATGTTTACACATTTTTACTTTATTCTATTTTCCCCCCTTTTTCTATAATTATATTGTTTAAAAGCCTTTTAATGACCATATTGACAATCCGTCGGATCTTTTCGCTGGCCCATTTTTGCAAATGAACGTGACAATTTATCAAAATGATCGCCTCGCTGGCGCTCTTGCGCCCATATACTAATTGAAAGCCATTCTGTTTCATTGGAACGACGTTTTATCATGGTCGAATCACTTAACTTTAGTTTCATCTCGTCTTGTGATCGATGATCCCCCCATCACTGAAGGTTGATGATGATTAACGGCGCCTTAAATGGCTGTTTAACCCTGTCCACCATATCACCAGAGTCACTGGCTATCATTGAACTTATTAGCTTCTCGTGTTTTTCGAATTTCTTCCTATTGTGGTGAGATTTTTAGCGTGGTTTATTTGGAGACATTTTTTCTCATTTTTAATTCTTGTAATTCGCGATGATTTTTTTTTCAAGCACGTTTTAGTACAGGATTTTTATGTCAATGTGTCGATGGAGAGTGATTTTTTATTTTCTTCTGTTCTTATATTCTTTCTTGAAGTTCTTTGCTTGTATTCGGTCTTGAAACCCTTTTCTTGTCTTCTATGATATGTAACTTCCATCATCTTGCTGAAATATGTAATTTATTGTTATATTATTTTCTTATTACTCTTCATTTTTTTTCTGAAAATATTAAAACCAATTCATTGTTACCAAAATTTGCCTCTAAGGTATCAATTTTTGACAGTACGCATACATTTTTGCCTCTAATGCATCTATTTTTGTCTGCAAGTCATCATGTTTTTACTCTTGTAGGAATCATGACAATTTTACAAAGTATTAGAGCAGATATTTGACAATTGTAATTTTAATTTACATAAATAATACAAAAACCGTATAATTTGATAGGTTTTTGAGAAAACAATTACGAAATTTTATAAAGTGTAAAGCCATTATTTACACCAAAATTGGTGTCTTGGAGTCTTGGAGATGGAGTCTTACATATTAAAATTGGTGTCTTGGAGTCAAACATACGTAAGTTAGAGTCAAACTTTAGCGACAACGTCTGTATTTATAAATCATTTATTTCTTAAATACTTTACTTTGTATATTTTTATAAAAAATCCCGTTTATTTATTTTCAACATTTTTCACTGTATTGAAACGTGATTTTTTTCCAGCTGGTTTAACGATAATGATGCATTTGACACTCTCTTGGTTGCAGTAAACCAACCTTCCCTCTGTAAGACACTACCTTACGCGACCCGCTTTTGCATATTCCGACCCTTTGCTTCCGACGAAAACAGGCAGCTCTCCCAGCAGCAGCAGCCCTTAACATGACTCCACGCTTCCCGGCAACCCTTCAGCACACATCCACCTTTGGCCGGGAGGGAGTTCTCGTTAGCCGTTAGTCTATGGCAATGCAATTCTACGACTGCCACCGTTTCCTAAACGGGGAAAGGGAAGCAAAAACAAAAAAAAGGGCATGCAATGACGGGGCGTATGTGTGCAGTTGGAATGTGTGTTTGCATGTTTGGCAAGGGAGGGTGTGCGTGTGTGTGGTGTCGCTTTCGCTGACGTTGCGTGTGCTTCTAAGTGAGACGGATGGAAAGAGACAGAGCGTGTGAGGAATTTATTTATGTTCAAGTGATTAAAATGCTGTTGCTTTCGGGAAGTGGTTTTGGCGTGGCAGCGGCGCGGCGACATTCAGTCTTGCATGCGGCACTCACTGCCCTCTGTCACTGCGGTGCGCTGCTGTTTCCCCCCTTTTTCGGAGGTTTCGGTCAGCGTGGCTGCGTGTTTGTACGTTTCGTAACGTGTTTTTTTTATGCCCGTGCTCGTGTAGAGAGTTCTGGCTCGCTGGCTCGGTTTTATTTGACACGAAATTAATGAGAGTTTTAATGGCATGCAAGAACGCCACGGCATTTTGATGGTGCTGACGATATCGAGTGGATTGTATTATTATTTCTTAGCCTTTCGTTTCGTCCCTTGCAGGTTCGATCGACATAAACACACGAGCAACGGCGCTTTTGAACCGTGATGCGCGAGTGTATTCTCTGCTACTGCTGGGTGCCTCAGCGACTCAGGAAAAGGGAAAAATCTGCGCACACTGTCCTGTTAGAGTGTGGGGCCAAAAAATGAGCATAAAATGTTGTAACACAGAGGAAACGAACTTGATAAATGTTTGCGTTTTCAGTCGCGTTCTTCAGCTCCTAGTCGCGTTGGGGGTTTATTTTAGCTGTTACCTGTTTTCCGTGCGCTGCTCTACCTCTTGCCCGACCGGGGTTTTGGGTAGAGTAACGCACTCACACACACCCAGTAATGTTAGGGCCAAATTTGACGCGCTCGCTTTTAATTGGGTTAATTTGGATGAAACATGCAACACACATCGGGTCGGGGTGGTGTGCCACACTGGTTTCGCCCGGCTAGCGGCAACCGAAAACGTGCCAAACGCAGCTCTTTCCCTCTCTTGATCAGAGTGGGGCAGGGGGGGGAGGGAGGGGTTAGACCTGTAATTTACTAACTTATTTCGTACACGCGTGGCACGTTTTAATGGGGCCACTGGGTGGAATTTATCCATTTGGGAAAATAGATGACATTAGCGGTAGCAGCTAGGAAGAGAGAGCGTGAGGTAATGTACGTGAAAAACCATTATTCGCATATCCTCACCCGGTTTGTTGGGGTTTTTTTTAAAGTGAAGCGCACCGTGGTGAGATATAATTTATGAGGTAGCGCCATCAAAACGCGGCATCGTGAGTAGAGCAGCGCGTCTTTTACGAATGTTGCGGATCGAGAAAATGCTTTCTAACACACTGTCCTGGTTTAATGAAAATTTAACTTACCGAAAGAGGGAATTATTGCATTCTTTTCCCAACATGCGTTGGCTCGGTTTGCGCTTTGATCTTTGTTTCGAGTTAGAATTTGCTTGACTTTTAAAATGTTTTAAATTAAATTCAGCCGACGCATTGACTAAGTTGAAGGTTTGTGAGCATGAGAGAAGAGTTGTGAAGAGTTGGTAAATAGTTGGCTGCCTTAAAAGATACAACGAAGCATTTATCAGATCTTAATTAAGAAAATACAAGCGAAAGTGTTGGCACGATATTTCAGGCTCGTACCGATTTGACATACGCAATATTTAAAAAACAACGAGCTGTCATGTCATTCACCTCGAATGAATAGATAGAGCTGTTGAAGGAAGTAAAGACGCGATAGAAAAAAAACCCGAAAATGAAACAGTCTGATGATCGAAATTATGGCCAATTAGGGGAAAGTTTGGTGAAGGTCGCATCAGGGGATGGTTTGGTGAAGCAAGATCATGTAGGGCCAAGAAAGCACAGCTGATTGAGATTAAGCGCCGTCAAGCAGTTGCAAATGAACCTGAAAGACAATTACAAAAGGGTTTAATAAAGTTACTCAAAATTAAGATTTTTATCAGTCGTCACAACACAGAGTGAAACGAAACGAAATGAGTCTGTCTGATAGTTGATAGTTTGATGGCAGAATGAATGTACAGCTACATGGGCAGCGTAAAATTCCATTATTTCTTTAATTTCCTGCAATTAATCAAAATACGATCAAATCTCATAGAATGTTCAGTTAATTTTTGTGTTTTTTCCAAATTAATTGCAGAAATAATGGAAGCATTAATTTTGAATAAATCAGTTAAGCTAAAAATCCCAACTAAATCTATTTCTGCCAATTTGAGGTATTTTAACGAAACTAATGAACTTCCTTTTGTCATATAATTTCGAGAGAAGTTTATAATTGTATGCATTTATATAAAGTAAGGAATTAAAGAAGCCTAGTGCTCAATCCTTTTCAGCACAATTGTAGAATATTTTTTGCGGAGAGGACTGCGAAGTTTTGCAGATCATAAAGAGCTGCAAAGTGGAATTAAAAAGAAAAAAATGGGAGGACCTGAAATGTTCAGATCAGAATAAAGAAATGCATAAAAGTATACTTAAAATGATTTTTCAGTTTATGGACGACCAGGTCGCATTGACCAATAAAGGTCGCATTCAGTGCTGCAAAATGTCATGAGCATCCATAACGAGATGTTCACCAACAAAAACAATGAACAACATATCTGTGTTATTTTGATGCTCAATGCTTATAATCAATAAAAATGCGTGATGAGATGATCAGAGGTGATACTCAAACAGTTGTTGCGACCGTCACATGCTCGGTGTCATTGAATGTCGTGATTTTTAAAGAGGTTTAGTCGCAGCCTCCGATCATCGCAGCAGAGCTCGAGACCGTGACATGATTTTGTTTCAGTCAGAATTTGTCATGAATATATCAGTGACATTTTGACGAACTGATTACAGTAAAAAGTCATGACATAGATGGTCGCAAAAATGTCATGAAGCATGTATTGGTCACACCAATAGTTTTGAGTATTTGAGTATATTGAGTATTGAGTATTGTATTTCATAACATTTTTTAAAAGAAGTCAGCATTGGAGCATTCCAAAGCTCCAATAAAGTCCTTTAAACCCTCCTGACTATTTTGATACTGGATTTTTCGAATCTTTACGACACGACGATACGACACTCGCTCCGTAAGTCGGTGCCACAAAATCCCAATTAGCACATTGGTGCTGGAAACATATTTCCCCCTATCTGATCTGCCACACTCAAATTCCATCGCTAACACCGCACACACCGAAATCTAATCGAGCCCATTTCAAAGCGTCTCTCGTTTGCTATACAAATGTATTGCACTGCTTTGGAAACGGTGCAAAAAAGAGAGAATCATTTCAGCGTTTGAAACTGTAAGCCATTTCCGTTCGCTAAGCTTTCGTCGCTGGAAAACGGCCTACCTTTTTCGCAGCTTTATTGCTAAGCAATTGCTCTCTGTGTACGCCTGTACGATGAAGTGAACACAAACACACACACACACCAAAAACCTCATAATTGTATACGGGGCTGGGTGTGGGTGGTTGCGGCTTAATCTCTTTGTCCCGTGTGCCTATCAGAATGGATGTATCTGGGGGGGAGGAAATACCCGATGATGGGTAGGGAGTTGTGGAAAGAAGCGAGCGGGAATCCTTTCGTTTTTTGATGAGCCACCGGGAGAAGTTCGAGTTCGAGAAGCTCGAAATACGGCGGTAATTCGCATTCGGAAAGGACGGGTGAGAGGACCCTGTGAAAGGATTTTCCTCCCTCTGTTGTGGGAGAAAAGTGCTCACAGGACCGTGGCGCAGAGTAGTCCAGCAAACGAGGGGGTACACACTTATCGTTCAAGCACAAAGGCGGGAGTGCGTTTTGGACTGGGTCCCCTTCACTCGTTTCACTACACTCCGCCCGAAAGCGGGACGCGAAAAGTGTACGCAAATGGGAAATGAAATGCTCGGGGCAAACATAATTTTCGACTGCCGAGAGCCGCAAGCCTTTAAGACAAAGCGCGCAAGAGCATAGCGACTTTCTCGTCGGCGGATCTCGGTTCTTTGGCAGCATTAGGGAAAACACAGATGCTGTATTATTGAAGAGTGGCGAGAGGGCCACTCTGCGGGCATTGGGGATTGGGAGGAGATGATTGCGTCGGATTTTGCCGAGCAGAACTTCTAGTGAACGTTCTAGAGGTCCCCTCCCTCCATTAGAATGGGTTGTGTTTGTGTATGTGTGTGTGTGAGTGCGGCTTTTTTGTTTGGCTCGAAAACTGTTTGTGCAGAAGTTGGTTTGAACGCATGTTTGAGCACATTTTCACAGCCCGCTGTCGGCATTGGTACCTCGAACAAAATCTCCAATCCCAGCATCCAGTGTGCTCTTTTCTGGGGTCTGTTGTTTTGCCTAGTTTGTTGTACCGTTTTCTTCCTTTTTTTTGCCCTTCATTTAGCACAAGCGAACTAAAACACAAAGCCTTAGGACCGAACGGGAGACGGTTTTGCATGTTTTTTTTTTGACTCGAGCTCCATGTGCCACATAAGGATATGCGCAGTAGCGAAGAAAATCAAATAAAGAACCTCCCGAAAACCAAAGCTGAAAGGACACCACCACCACCCACTTTCAGTTCAAAGAGGGACTCGATGGGGCCACGGATTTTGGTCGGTCCAACCAAACAAAGAGCGACAGAGGGGTGGAATAAATGTGCCGAATCCAAATCACCCGGCAGTGTCGTTTGTTAGTGTGTGCGAGCGTTTAGAAAGAAATCGTCGTATCCTTCTTTACCATGCCCCGCGCTGCAAACCGTGAAAGAGAAAGTGAAGACAACATTTTGGGACCGGCGTGAGGAGTCTACGGAATTGAAAAGTCGGTGAGAGCCTAAAGGACGTTTTTAGTAAGAGAAATTGGCTAAAAGAGAAAGAGAAAATGAGAGCAAATTCGAGCGATTTCTAAATGGTGTTAGTGTGGTGTATGTTGTTTTGTTTCGGTGGGCAACTCTTCCCCAATAAAGAGACGACGACAATGGAATAGAGAGAATGAGAGCCTGTTTTGGGAACGTGGCCATACACCACGAAACTTAATCGCAATCAGTTGGAATGCTCAGATCAGATGGAAGTGGGGACGGTAAACCTCCAAATCCTTTTCCATAAGGGAAGATACCACTTTTCCGGCTTTTCCTCTTTTTTTGGGACAGCATTCAAATAACCACAGCGATTTAGTGGGTGAAGATGAAGACCCTCTCTGGGTGGTGGAGTGTTCTTAAGATTCGAAACAAAGACAAGCGCAGGGGGAAGGCTAGAGACAAACATGAACGAAATAAAAGTCGTTTTCGCTATTGACACTATTGATGTGCTCTCTGTAGCGTATCTACGACTTCGATCCGACTCCGACTATTGTTAGTTCGATTCCGACTCTGGCAAAATGGGAACCAACTAGTTCCATCCGGAGTCGTAGTCGTTCAGAGTCGTTCGGAGTCGTCCCGAGTCGTCCGGAGACATCCGTAGTAATTCGGAAACATCTGGAATCAGCCGGAGTCATTTGGAGTCGTCCAGAGTCGATCGAAGTTGGTCGTAGTCAACTGGAAGACTCCAGCGAGTTTCTGGAAGACTCCGGACGACTCCGAACGACTCTTACCAGGAAGACTACGACTCCGGACGACTCCGAACAACTCCGAACGACTCCGGACGACTCCGAACAACTTCGAACGACTCCGAACGACTCTTACCCGGAAGACTACGATTCTGGACGACTCCGGACAATTCCGAACGACTCCGAATGTCTCCGGACCACTCCGGACGGCTCCAGACGACACCGGACGACTCCGTATAATGCTGGGCAGATCTGCCTTCCGAAGTTGGTTCCAAAATTATCGTAGTCGGACCGGAGTCGACTTCGTATTTTTGCAAACCCACCCATCACTAAATTGACACACGGGACACGGCTCTTCCTCCGTGGTCCGTTTGTTAATCCGTTGGATTTGGTTGAAGGTGTTTGATATTAGATGCCGAAGCGAACGCCGATATTATTGCGGATGAAGTTGTGAGTCGATGTCATAATCTCAAGACTCCATCGAGCGCCTTTTTTGCCTGTATGTTGTGAAGAGTTTGGAATATAAATGTTCTCGCTTAAACAAAGCGTGTATAATACATATATAACACGGATCCGATTGCGTGCTGGAATGTTTGTCGACAAACGGTTCCGTGTACCGTGTCTCATGCGGAACACTCTCGCCGCACAAAACAAAAGCTCAGATGGTGAGAGTGTAAAAAACTGAGTTCCTCTCTGAACAGCTGAACCACGTGTTCTCGAGCCGTATCGATTGGAATCGGGTATCCGGCATCCTCCTCCTTTCCCTCGATTTGTGCAGGATCTGCCGGAGCAAGAAAACAAGTCTGCGCACCGTTCACAGGACTCCATCCGTCAAGCATTCCGAAGAGAGGAAGTGTATATATGTGTGTGTGTGTGTACATACTTCAGCATCAAAGAGAGGCCTTTTTCACTTTGAAGGCTGTTTGCAACTGCAACGAGTTCAATGCACTTCAGCTCGATCGTTCGCAATTGCAAATGCGTTCGTTTTTGTGCGAGTTTTCATGTTTTATTCTCCCTTCGAGTGGGTGTGTGTGTGTGTGAGTGTGCATCTCAGGGTAACACACCCGGGGTAATTTGATAGGGAAATAATTGCTGCACGATGTTAAATTGCAAATTCCTTGTCCCGGTGCAGTCGGTGCAATTTGTCCCATTGCTGATGGGAACAGCCCAGAGCGGTGTCGTGCTCCGTGTGTGCTTGAATGGGTTCGATCCCGGTGTCTAATGTCCTTGTTAGGATCGGAATTCACATTCTGGGTAGAGTGGCTTAGTGCTCTGGTGTATGTTAATCCGAACATAATGACGAAAAGGTTAAACACTGGCGTTTTGTTTCTATTTCCACTTGAAGCACAACACCTAGCGAAAGGCATTGGGAGAGGGAACTGCTGCTTGAAGGATATCCGCTTGGAGGAAGGGATCGTTTGTAATCAAAACCGGGGCGAAACAAATTGAACCGGCGCTTTTCACCCCCCAGGAGAGGCGCACCTGGTGAAATATTAATTCCCTCCGGTTTGGTAGTGTTTTAGTCGCTTGCCAATATATCAACTCACTAAAGCCCCCGCCCGCCCGCTAACAGGGGAGTTGAAGTGAACCGAATAAGCAAGAGAGGTTACCTGTATTGGTTTGGCTTCTTGCCGCCCACACCTTGAAATGCGGTGGTATCTTCGATACGGCATTTTGTACTGACATTTCGGACCACTCTTTTGGACCACTCTAGCCTCATTCTCTCTTCTCTCTCGCTTCCTGCTTTTCCGCTGGGCGAAAGGGTCCACCACTCGGTTCCGTTTAGCAATTTTTCCTCGTTAAAGGAAGCTCGAGGAACAACTCCCAAGGTGCAATCGAACGGCCGCCTCAGAAATCCTCAGGAATGGGGTCAGTATTCCACTGGCAGACATCGAAAAGTCATTGTGGTGTTCTGTGGTCTCAACCATCCCTCTCTCTCTCTCGGCTCTGTTTCATCAACTGCCGGGTGCGGGGATGCCACCGGTACCCCGGTGTGCATGAATTTATTACTATGAAATGTCGTCCAAATATGCCGATCGTAAATCAAGGTTTACCGACAGGGCGGATATAACACAAACACCTTGAGCGCCCCTTGTGCGCTCCCTGTATACCCTCCTGTCCTCCTTGTTTGTCTGCTCAGCTACCCGGATCTCGTTAGGATCTGCTGTGTTGTTTTGCTGTGCGTTGTCTATTTATTGTTGCGTCTCTCGTTATTCTTGCAAAAACACATCCTTTTAATACCGGCTTTCGGAAACAATGTGTGTGCGGTGTGGTGTGGTGGATTCCCTTGCGAGAGGTACAGGAAGGATGGCTTGGCACCCGGCTTTGTCAAGTGAGGATGGTGTTCCGAATTAAATAACAGAGCTGTTAAGATGCCCAAACCTTTTGCTGCTCTGCTATGTCATGCTGAAGGATATGAGCTATTTTTAGCTGTGGAGGAAAACATTTCGTGTTGTGGTGTGTGAATCAAAGTTTTAGAGAAATGTGATACAATGAAGGGGATCTGTTTTTTTATTATCTGTTTATTGAAAAATTCCTTGTGGTTGAGGTGTTTGATTTCTTGTCTTTCGTTTGAGTGATGCAACTAAGCATGATTTTTGTGCCAATCGGTTGTAAGAGATGCATACAGAATGGTTATATGATTTGCATTGTTTAAAACATTAATCGTTGGTTCTTGTCTTGTTGTGTCGTAGTCTTTCAGAGGTTTTTCATTGGTTCTCATATTTTGGGACACTTCCTTGACTCATCCTTAGGGGGAAGTGCACCCTATGTGAAGGGGGTTTGTCACTACGGCACCCTTTTTGTACAGGCTTCAATGAGGAATCTACTAGGAATTTTCTCTTTCCGTGACATGAAGTTAACTTACTTATAAAATATGAGATATAAATATAAGAAAGTGACTCAAAATTATGAAAATCCTTTTAAAAAAACCCTATACGTCAATGGTAGCAAGTTGGGACGTTGTCATGACCATATATGCTTTTAACTCCTACATTATAGCCGTGATCCGGTATGTAATAGTTTTGGTTTATGATTTGAATATTACTTGGATCCTTCAACCCTACCACCTAGGCGAAGATGATTGAAGTCATTTTTTCTAATATAATCGATTTATTCGTCCATTGTGTTTATCAATCATATCAAAACTTGGATTTGATTTAAGTGCTCTTATTTGGATATTTTTGGAACAAAAAAGTTTGAAATCTTTCAGCTGTTATCAAGTCGGATTATGTGATGTATACTATTCAAACTCATTATATCTTGCCCGCCTGCAAATTTTTGTTCCAAAAATGTTTGAAATCTTTCAGCTGTTATCAAGTCGGATTATGTGATGTATACTATTCAAACTCATTATATCTTAGGGCGATTCGACTCGATGGTCTATTCGATAGATGTGTAGGCTCCTACAAAGCCGTATAGTATCGATTCTCATCCAGATCGTTCCCCCGTCGGCAGTAGTGACTTTCTGGCTATATATTATTGTATTAAGATGTATCGAAATCCTCTATAGACCAAGCATGTCTTCTAGTTCGTTATGCTAAAATTTTAAGAAGAAAAAGAGGAAGAAGAAGATTCTCTTGGGTTAATCCTTATAAAAAAACAAATATGCCAATGGCCTTTCATAATGGTGTTGTGTTAGAAGTTGGATTTTTTCACTCTTTTGCTAAACTAGGCTTGACAGGAGGCTTTAATTCTTTAACATGTCATATCAAAAGCTTCCTGTTTTACCAGGAATACATATACCCAAGACTGGCATACACGATTTTTTTTTATTAACTCCTTTGTTTATGTTTGTTTGAGATTTGTCGGTTGCTTTGGGATATTCTGGATTTTTTGCCTGTCTTGCTTTAAGATCATTGATATCTTGGGTTAAGACATTGCAAAATTAAGCGGCTTTTTGTCTTATTTTTAAAGTGTTTAAACCCCAAATGTCCCTAGGCAACTTCAATTAATGTTCGCACTTTACAAAATGAGACTACAAGACCAAACCAAAACGCCCGAAGTAAACATTTGTTTGTGCTTTCAAACCTTTTCACGCCCAATTATAAATAGCGTCCGCCACCTGCATCAAACAAACAGTGCTTGCGATAGGTCTTGTTTAGAATCGAGTTTTGTTTATGCTTTCGTTTTTGTACACAAATCAACTCGGCGTTTGTACACAAACCCATCCAACGAAGATCGCTTCCAACCAGAGCTCCTCTAATCGATGTCCCTCTCTCTCTCTTTTCTCTTGCAGATTATTCTCTTCGGTGCGCCGCGCAAAGTGCGTAACGAACGCGGTGGAGATTTAAATCCTGGGAGTTGCCGGGAAAAAGCGGCCGTAAATAGAGAGGCAAAATTTTGCTCCTCTTTGGGTGGTGGGCATTAGGAGCCGGACACGTGTGCCGGCAATCGGCAAGCGGTATCTATTATTTATGGTAGCGAAGAGACGGGCCAAACAATAAACACGGGCCGTCGCGTGCATGCGCTCCTTCTACCGGATTGGAACTTCTTTCTCCTTTTCTATGAGGATTTCAATGTAAACAAATAAATAATCGGACAAGATCCGGTGCCACGATCCTGGGTCGTTGTGTAAAAAAAAAGAACGTTTAAGCCTTAAGGCATTGGCTAGAGACAGAGTGAATACATTGCTGCTGTTTGTGGATACATTGTGAAGGTGTTGTGTTAAATTTTGGCGTAAAATTAATCGTTCCTTTTTTACTTGTAGGTAGTCCAGTGCCGTGAGAGTGCCGTGTGTGTGTGTAAGCGCGTGCGCCGTGTCTGCTGTTGATCGTGAAATTTAGCCTTCTCCCGCTCGTGCACTGCTGTGAAGCAACGGTCGCAAGGGAGGGTGGCTTCTGGGGGGCTAGTGAGCTAAAGGCTAAGGGCAGTGGAAGCAAAAAGGGCCGGAAAATTTGCAAGCGCTTGCAATGTTGCCACGGCCTGAAGCGCTCAAGTGTTCCGGAGCCGCATGGATCGATCAAGCCACCGCTGGCCTGCTGCTGCACCGTCACCACGGCGAGTCTTGGTGAGCGGGCGTGACGACGCCAGTCCCTTAGAGCGTGCTAAAACTCCGAGCTTCGTGTGCGCGTTCCTGTCCTGTGTGTATAGTGGATGAAAATTAAGCAAAAAGAAGAAGAAGAAAAAGAAAATAAGCCACAATAATATTTCCTTTTCTTTCGGTGGGAGTTTGTTTTCTGCGTGGCAAAATTTATAAAAAAAAGAAATCGAGTGTTGTGTGCGAAGCGCGCAGTGTCGATTGCGTGTGCATTTTTGTGCAATTTGTGGGCAAGAAATTGCGTGTGCGTGTGTTTGTTTGATATTGTTCGGGTTAGTGCGTGTGTGAGTGTTTGTATTGGGCAAGTGGCAAAAAGTGTGTTTGTGATAAATACGAATAGGAGCAACAGCATCAGCAGCAGCAGCAAGATGTCAGCCGAATCGATACAATCATCAGCGGCCCATGGCCGGCAGGGTCGTCGGTCGGTTCCAGTTGCCCGCGGAGGCCCGCTGCTGGTCGGCTACCTCCTGGCGACGGTGTTCGTCGTCGGTACCCTATGTGCCTGGCAGGAGAACGTTCGACCGAAGCTCTACGTCACGCTAGGTAAGTTGTCTGGGCGAAGGCAATTGCTAAATTCGCAGTGCTCTCGCTAACGTTCTTGGGACGCCATCGTCCTTTGCCAATCCCAGCTGTGCGCGTCTCAATATCCGGCCCCGAGTGTCATTAAACTTTATTGCCCTGCTCTATCTCTTTTTGGGCTGCTGGGTCGTCGTCTGCTGGCGTCTCGGCGTTGTTCTGGACATGACAAGTGCAAATCTAATTTTAAGCACGTCGAGAGAGAGCTGGCGGTGGTAACGAGACAAATTTCCAGCCACACGATGCGTTCACAGTGTGTGTGTGTGTCTGATGGCGCTTTGGTAGTGTGCAACGGAACTGACATTGCCAGGATGAGTGTCAGAGTTCATCCAATAAGTGGAAAACTCGTGGAATCAAATGTCTTTGCGCACCGAGTTTTGCTTACTCTTTTAATTAACATTGTAACGAATTAGCTCTCGTTTGGGTGTGTGTGTGTGTGTGTGTGTTTGGGTCGTTCTTTCGTGTCTTTCCTTTCGGTAGGGAAGCGCCTTTGAACATTCTTCCTCACCAAGACTGTATGTAGTCTTGCTCTAGAGAGGGTTTGAATGCAAAGTTAAGGTCCAACATAGTTTCGGCAGCCACGACGCCAACTTCATGCACGGCTGGGGGCACATGTGTCGGACGGCTTCGGAAGCGCGTTTTTCTGGACCATCATCTGAAGCGGGGGGTCCCGACTGTGCAAACAACATATGGAAAGCGTAATTATTTTTATGTCCACAGTCAGACGGAAATGGGTTTCGGGGAGCAGCGGGTGTGAAGGCGGGACGTGTAACTTTAAATAGATCACAACGTGCACTACATGATGGATGATGGACGAGAACGGGGAAGAGGACTTGAGGCCAGTAGTGTGTCGTACCGCCGCATCGTCTGGACCGATGCGAGATAGAGCATACACATTTAAACTCTTGGCTTAGCTTGGGTGCTTCTTGTTCTCTCCGTCTCTCTTTTTGCCTCTGTCGTCTTCCAACCGTTTTTGTGGACACGCTCTGTCTGCGACTAACCATGCCGCACTACCGCACATCTCTTGGCTTGTGTTTGTTTTCTCTCTCGCTCTCTCTCTCTCTCTCTTTTTCGTCTGGCACCGAAGGCAAATGTAAACAACAATGAGACAGCACTTGTAACATGTAACATATTGCCCGCTTATTAAAACTGCTGCTTCCTCCTCCGTTCCCCGTTCCGTCCGTTTGACCTCTGTCGCAAATGTTTGCCGAGGCCTGTGGGTGAAAAAAGAAGAGAGAGAAAAAACGCACCTTACCGGGATGAGCGAGATAGTGTGGGGAGAGTGGAATAGAAGTGCAATGTGTAGTGTTGCAAGCTGCAGAAGAGTGGAGAGGTTATGTGTAAGTGGCAGTAGGAACTTGTGGTAACTGCCACATGCACCGCTTTGCCTTTATTTTGGGGCACGGCAGGCGGGGTTTCTTAGTTTTCGGCAACGAGGGAGGACATAATCGTTCCTTTGTGTGTGTTTGATGTAACCACTCTCTGCTCATTTCGCCCCCTTCCCTCTGAGACGCAATGTGTGCAGCGAATGACATGTGCCGTTGGGCGTGGGTTGAATTGAATGAGCGCAAGATTGTTGTTTCCGTTTGTGTAGCTTTGCTGTGAATGAGATGATTCTTATGCTTTTTTTTTTCTTATTAAACGTTGGAATATAATTGTTTTCAAACCGGAAATTACACATTTAGGATTGAGGCCGGGAACAGGAAATTGATCTTTTAGAAGTGATTAGAATAGCATGTGAGCGTAAGACGAACTTCGTTAGTGAATTGTATAATGTCTTTTGGGACGGTCACGTGGTACAATCGATTCTTCCATACGCAAGGCTGATACTTCTGCCTGAGGTAAACAAATCGTATCACCAACCAAGCCCGTTTGTGGCTAAAGTACACCTAAACCGACAGCAGTTTTTGAGTGCTTAATGAGAAGAAAAATCTGTGGTTTTATGTATCGTAATCTCGCTGTCGTATTTAAAACTTTTGACATAAAAATATTGAAAAAGTACATTTCAAACAAGAACTGAATGTTTTTCAACACGACTCAAGCTAGATTGAGTTCAGACAGTTCTTTTTTATGAGTTGAAAATCATGTGTCTATACTAAAAGTTCATTTTGAAGCAAATGAACCAATTGACAGCTGCTGAAAAACATCTTGGATGTGGTGAATAATTATGTGCATATTCGAAAGAGACTTGGTACACCCCTGTATGATGAAAATGAAATATCAGAGTGACGCGAAATAACTTCTTGCACGCGGTGAAAATCAATGTTTAATTTCGAAAGTGACATGGAAAATCTTGAATATATTTTGCGAATTTTTCTAGCTTTTTTTTTGCTGTCGTTTTGTATGACTGTTTCGTTGTGAAATGTATCGGATGTTGCTTTGTTCGGCATCTAATGTTAGATATCTGGATTCATTTTTACCAAGGAATCGGTGCTTGAGCGTATGGTGATTCTATTTGTTTAGTAAAATAATAGTAAACTAATTTCATCTATAGCCTGTGTAGCCTAACTAATTGCGATCCAAGTTGTCGTAAACCTAAACAGATCAGTTTATCTTTGAATATGCCTCACACGTTTTAGAGCATTAGAAATTACAATCTGTGCTACTAAGACAATGAAGAAGCCTTAGGGATATCACTAAAAAAAAATAAAAAATAATAACACCATTAAATGCGAAATTATATGCGTCTCATTCAATTGAATTCTTAAACGGTAAAAGGTATCCTAGCATTTCAGAAGAAGTCCCAAACGACGGTTTTTTTTTGTTAATGTTAGGTATTAAAATAGCTAACTTAAATAATAGAGGAAATCCAGAAAGCTTAAACATATCTAGACAATTGTAGTGGATGTAAAACTGTCCCTCGAAACCCAGACACTCTCCGTGTGATGGCGCGTGCGCTAATCTTATCCAATGAATTATGGCGACAAGCGTGTATAAAAATTCCAGTTCTTTGGAAGCCCTTCGCATATGCCCTTTTTTGCGCCAGCAGCTGATGGCATTCAGGGCGAGCGTGTGTGTGTATGTGTATGTGAAGCTGTAGCCATAAATTGTCGCTTATATCGCTCAATCCGGCGATAGATGCGTGTCTTATCTGTCCTAATGCTCTAAGACAACTGTTAAATTATCGTGCCCCGCAGTGCTTGGGAACATAGCTCTCGATCTCACCGTCCACGCAAGCCTAGGTATTTTTGTCTTTGCCAAGCCTTTGAGGAAGGCTGAAATAGTTACAGCGTAGGTTACAGCCGTATATTTTATTCAAATCCGCTTTGGTGCAGGTTGTAGTGTCCCCCGGTTAGATCAAGTTGCTATTAAAATATGTTAAATAACTACCACGCTCTCGAGCGGGTTTGATAGCGACCGCGAGTTTGAGGTTTGATTAAATCATTTACATGATTATTAGTTTTTTGCCTTATAAAAAAGAGCTGTTCTTGTTTTTGGGCAAACCTCTTCGCTTGCCAAAAACGCGACGCAAACAGTCAACGATACTAAACCGAGTTTTAATGGCCTGGGCTCTACTTATCCGGGGGCATCTTATCCCGCAATGTCCATTTCGCTTGTTACTACTCCAGTGAGACACTGCTGCTGCTGCTGCCGGTGGTGGTTGGCTTGCCTGACTGCGTACCGTAAACCATAAAACCAACATAACCTCAATTTGTCACCAGCCCTTCATTCCCTAGTTCCCGGTGCTGCCGTTGCTGTCAAAACTGTCGTCAAATGCGAATGCGTCACGAGTAACTCAGTTAGGACTCGGGTCTCGGGGTTTGGGTTAGGTTTCGGTATTCCTCAGGGATTGGAAGTGTATTTGTCCGTTTGTGTGTGTGTTTGTGTGGTGTATGTCCATGCGAAGGTGTTGCGCGGGACAAGCTTTGCTGGACAAGCTATAAATTAATTTTGGTATTTCTCATTAACGCTATCAGCATGTAATCAGAGCACATTAAGCAAACAATTTTATTTCGCCTCCTCGCTCTTTCCTGTTTGGAGACCGGACACGGGTAACTTCTCAACGCCAAGTGGCTGCCAAACCAACCTTAATGCTGCTTATGCAAACCCACCCATTTAGAGTATATCGCGCTAAAACGGTCACCTGAACCCCACCCCACCTCCTGCCATTTCATTTCACTGCCCTCTAGGGCAGGGTAGAATTTTCCCAGTTCTTTGTGGTTTGTGTCGTGTGCACACGGTTCCGCGGTCTCCTTTTGTGTGTCTTCTCTCTTGCAGCCTTTTTTGGTTGTTGTGGGGCGGTGCGTTTTTACGATGCGTTTAGGAATTTTCTGTTTCCCATCCTGTCCTCCCCTCGCCCCCTTCGACATGTTTAATTTTATAATTTCAAATATACAATCGCCGGCAAAGGAGCGCACGCGGCACTATCTGACGCAGAAACTAGCGCCATTCGTTTGTGCGCGCAGGAATGATGGCTTTCCTCTGATTTGCTTGCTTGTTTCCTTTTTGTTGGGTGATAAAGAAAATGCCGCCTCCTGTCTGTCCTTTTCCTTTTGGGTAAAACAAGGCGCATAGGGAGCAAGGGCTTTTTACGGGACCTGCTGGTGGTGGTTATTTTTGCGGATACTAGGTTATCAGTGCCAAGACTTTCCACTGCCAACAGGAGCTGTGGGAGTGATAGAGAAAGAGAGCGAGTATGTGCAGGAAAGAGACAGGGGGAGAGTGAAAATGGAGCAAACCTTCCTTGCCACCGCGGTGTGTACGGGTGGGGCGAAAGGGAAACGGCTTTTCCACCACAAATCTCTTGAAGCATTTCAGGGCAGCTGGTGTGCCAGTGTGCTTCGGAAGGCTCTCTCCCGTTCGGTTGGTGGGTGGGAGGCATTTTTACGACCTCCCAATCCCACCCACACCTTCCACCACCTAAGGCAGAGGGAGGTAAAAGGGCGGATGGAACCTCGCGCGCGCACACATACATTACTTGTAGGCTTTCGTTTGCTGACGTGTGGCTTTTTTATGCGTTCACGGTTCAGAGGGTTCGCCTTCTTCTGCTCGGTGGCTTCTTTTTTTTTTGGGTGGAACCGACGCCACGGCCAGCCAGCCAGCCACCGTGTGATAATTTTCTCAGTTTTATTGCATTGTGTTTCTTGTAGTGTTTTTTTGTTGTTGTTATTGGTTTCTTGATACATACGAAGAATTGGGGAGGGAGCACCTAGAAGACGCTTTATGCTGGTATGTGGGCCTTTTTCATTCTCTCTCCCACTCGTCGAACCTCATCGTCGCGCCTATTGCACGGTACGTAATGCTTTGCCAAAAGCATACGCCACCACATTACTGTGTGCCGCCGCTGTTCGGCGCTAAGGATTTGTTGCTCCAGAAAATGGTACCTTATTCGTTGTTTTCTTTGTGCGTGTGTGAAGCTTGCTGAGCCTGCCGTGCCGTGTCGGGGAAGGAAAATGTTTCAATTGCTAAGACACCGAGCAGCAGCAGCACAGTCGTTTATTAGAAATTTGCCGTTTTTCGCCTGCCCTTTATGATGCGTGCACTTGTGTTTGGGGAGAAAGGTGCGCCTCCGAGGGACGTCGTGTTGTAGCGCGTGCCTCAGATGGGAAGCATATTCTCGGTCGCGTGTGTAAGTCAGTGGATGGTAATATTTTAGAGCATTTTTTGTGTGTGCGTATGCGTTTTTTTCCCCTTGTTTGGAGCAGGGAGTTGTCCAAGGAGTTGAGTTGTCGGCCGGTTTGGTAAAATTGAAGTACACCGAAAAGGGTCAATCCCAGAGAGCAGCTTTAAGAATTCATTTTCATTGCTCATACACACACATACAACGAGAGGCTGGGGCGATGACTGTAGGTGTAGTGTATCCGCTGCTGTGGTGCCCTTCACAACAACCTTTCCACCATCGACGGGAGAAGAACGGAGGCAGCTGTGGTGGAGGTGAAGCACTTGAACGCCCCCTCCTCCGGTTCCGGCCAGCGGAAAGTTAGGCGAGCGTGAAATTATTTACGTTTTCGCACAGCAACACAACACAAAAAAGAAACATCGTTATACGTTGTATAAGATTTCCTGAAGCTGTGGACTCGAAAGCTGGAGAAAACAGGTGCTTTTTCGCGTGTGGATACGGCCTCGCCTCGGTCCCGAAGCAAACCAGAAAAAGGGGGATGCTGTCGCTTCGGGGTAAGCGTTTGTAAAATGAGCCAACGCCGCCCAATTGCTCTCTAGCCCTTGTTCAGGTATGTGTGTGTGTGTGTGGGGGTGTACGCGTTGAGAGAGCTTTTTGTGCGCGGACCCAAGGTCATGATGTGGGGTATGCAGGAGCGATGGAAAACCGTTTTTGGGGGTGGAAATTGTTTCTTCGAATTGTTGTTGCATATTTTGTGCGTACATCAAACCAGCGGAGGTGCTTTTTTGTGGAAAAGAAAACAGAGAGTGAGAGTTTCGGGTGGCGCATCTGTTGTAGTCAGAAATGTACGCAGAAACACTTATCAAAAGAAGCAACTTCGCAGGTATTTACAGAGCAGCCGGTAGAGCAATTTCTCAAGCACTTCAAGTGGAAAGAAGACTTGAGCTTTGTTGAAACTGCTGGAATAGATGTTTTAATCTTAATGGGAAGCTGAGCAATAAAATGTGAAGATGATTAAGCTTTTACCAATTAGCCGATGAAATCGAATCGAATGTTAATTGCTTGAGCTTAATGAAGCATTCCGGTCTGTTTGTTAAGAATTTATTTAAATGGAAATTAATCGGATTCATGTCTGCTATCTACACAGTGGACTCAGTGAATGAATCCTTCAAACAAAATTTTGAGCCTGTTTAAATTAAATATTTATCGACGGGGATTAAATATTTCTATCTAAAAACGTCATAAAGCATGAGGTTCCTGTTATTCTTCTTCTTGGCGACCTACGTCCTACGTATATATTACCAGCTTGTACAGGCTTTCGAAGCTTTTTAGCAAGCACCACGCGCAGCTGGATAATAAGTCCTTGCTACCTTGAGGAGACGGTTCAAAGGTTGAACCCACGATGGACATGTTGTAAAGTCGAGCGAGTTGTCCACTGTACCGCGGGAGTGCGTAAATGCAATCTTTGAAGATTCATGAATCTTTGACGATTCATGATTTTTTGTAGATTTCAGACTCATGATGTTTTGGAGATTCATCCGAAGTCGTTCGGAGTCGTCCGGAGTCATCCGGAGTCGCCTGGAGTCAACCGGAGTCGTCCAGAGCCGTCCGGAGTTGTCCGGAGTCGTCTGGAATCAGAATCTTCTGGAGTCGTTTGGAGTTGTCTGGAGTTGTCTGGAGTTGTCTGGAGTTGTCTGGAGTTGTCTGGAGTTGTCTGGAGTTGTTTGGAGTTGTCTGGAGTTGTCTGGAGTTGTCTGGAGTTGTCTGGAGTTATCTGGAGTTATCTGGAGTTGTCTGGAGTTGTCTGGAGTTGTCTGGAGTTGTCTGGAGTTGTCTGGAGTTGTCTGGAGGTGTCTGGAGTCGTCCAGAGTCGTCCAGAGTCGTCCGGAGTCGTCCCAAGTAGTCTCAAGTCATCCGGAGTCGTTCATAGTCGTCCAGAGTCGTCCAGAGTCGTCCAGAGTCGTCCAGAGTCGTCCAGTGTCGTCCAGAGTCGTCCAGAGTCGTCCAGAGTCGTCCAGAGTCGTTAAGAGTCGTTAAGAGTCGTCCAGAGTCGTCCAGAGTCGTCCAGAGTCGTCCAGAGTCGTCCAGAGTCGTCCAGAGTCGTCCAGAGTCGTATTCGTCTGGAAAGAAAATTGAAAAAAGCCCACTTTTTCAAGAGCATGGATCAAGAGCAATGACAAAGAAATAGCGAACTAAAATTATATCCCATATTATATAAGTATTATGAAGACACGATTCTTAATTTCAGATGCCTATAATGTAATAAATACAAACATCTACCAATAAATACACATTTTAAAACGTTAATAACACAGCTCCCAGCTACCCATGCCCGCGATCGATAAATTATTTTCAAATCAGTGAGCTAAAGAGACAAACACAAAAAAACGCACAAAGGAAACCCAACCCTGCCGCATACAGAGCGCCATTTCCAGCCCCACTTGGGAGCGGGGGGAAGAGGTGTTATTTTCTTTCTCTCCCCTTTAATTACCGTGCACTGTTTTATGCACGACAAATTAAATCTACCCTCTACTCTGGAGGGGGGGTTATTTCCAGGGGAAGCGGATCGTTGTGGCGGTGCATCCAATGATTGTTGCCGTTCCTACGATAATGGTTTTGGTTTCATTCTGGTGCGCTGGCGGAGGCGGCTGGTTGGTAGCAGCATGGTTTAGTTGGCCGTGTTTCGAGCACTTCAAAAGTTCCTTCGCTGACTGGCAAGGTGGAAACTAATGGCAAACAAACGAAACCAACCCACCCGGCCCGGCCCAGTAGCTCCCCCGGCAGCCGGTCGGGAAAGTGTCGGCGAACTGCTGGGTGGTACAGTTCAGTAAATTAATTGTTTCATTAAAATGTTACGCCCGATTTAATCGGACGCTGGTTTTACGCGCGCGCGTTACGCCATTGTGATCGGTTGATGGGCTGGATGGGTGCTGCTGGTGGTGGTGGTTATGGTGAAACATAAAAGTTATGTTGGTTGATTCTGGGTGGTGTGTGTTGTGACGGGACGTTATGTGCTGGGCAGCCTTACAAAAAGGACATGTGTATGTATGTGTGTGTGTGTGCTGGGAGTGCTTTTTTGACGTTCGCTGTGTTTAAAAACTTTTCCCGTGCAAGGTTATGACATGCTTGAGGTATTGTTGTGCAGTGAACAAATATGCCGAGGCGCGTGCAATGTTTGCAGTTTTATGGCAATAATAATAATATCGTGTGCATGTGGGCTGAAACATGTAAAACCAGTTGCTTTTAATTACACTCATAATGCTTTGTATTTCAGTCATTTATGTACAATTAGATGTTGGCAATATGTTGGAAATATGTCTGCATTTTTTTGTTTAACGCATTGGGATTTAACGACAAAATCTGTCAAATCACAAATAACGCAAGAATATCACACATATATCAGAAAGAGGATGCCAACTGGATAAGATCATATTAGCCTAATTGGATTTTTATGTTATACTCCTCGATTTAAAGTACATCACTTTGAACTCATCCGTAGAATAATAAAATATACTAAAATAAAAAAGCTATATTAACTACAATTTTAGTTGTTTCCAGTATTTAATTCGAAGGGAATCACATGACATATGAACATCACCGTACCTGTCGTGATTATTCGGCTCACAATCTATTAATTAAAAGCAGGATTCACCACATTAGAAAATGTTGCTTGTCGAGGTTAAACTCAACTAGAAAATGTTTTTTTCTTCTTCTCAATGTAGCTTCTACACTCCCAATCCTGGCTATCCGTTCCGTACCGCATTCATTCCTCCAGCTTACCACATGCACGACGGCACACATCCATCCGGTGGTTAGGTACCACTTTTCATGTTAAACGATGTGCATACTTAGCTTAAACCTCATCTTCTGGCAGTTTCGAATGCAAAATAGTTGCAAAAAAAGAAATGTTTAGAGAAAGAGAGAGAGCATATAAGAGGCAGGGAGCGCTAAGAGACATTGGAACGGATGGAAACCGAACCACATTTTCCGTGCGGAAGAACAGATCGTGGAGAGTGAAGAGGTTGTCCTCTCTTTCTTCGCCGCAAAACCTACCGCTGCTGCATGCTCACGATGGCGGAGGGAACGTTTTGATTTGCAAAATTTGTACTCTCTTCGGGTATTGGAATTGCAACTTTTACCCCCTGCCACTGCCAGCTGTGCACTTAGACGCCGGTGAAAATAAAAACACTAACAGCAGACATTGACGTAGAGATGTGTAAGGTACGTCGAAAGGAACCAGAGTTTAAGACAGCTACTCATAAACCTCCAAGCATTGAAGTTGAAACTAGAATAGTAGAAAATAGCAAAACAAAACTGCAGTGAATGGGAAAAGTGCTACAAAAGGATCGTCATAAATATGCATGGTGTTGTTGGGTGTTGCATGGTTGTATTTTGGCGGGTGTGCTCAACTTCCCGGTTGGAGTAGTCTCCGCGTGTGTGTGTGCGCTCGCTGGTGCATAAACAAATGCACACTTTATGGGCTATGGCTGAGCGGGAAAGTGTAAGGGAGTTGAGGCCGGAAATGGGTGGTGGTTGCACGAAATATGCTAACGATGAGGTCGTGCACATGCTTTACCATTTCGTATCATCGATTGGGCTTTAATTTGTGTGAAAGGATGCATGCTTTATCAACCTTCACACACACACAGTATTTGATGATGAACGTACGTTCGCAGACATAGCGTTGTCCAGCCATGGGATACTTTACCAAAGCTATTGTTTGGTACGATTGTTAAGCACAAACAGTTTCTTCCGCCGCGAAGCAAATGTATGCACAGAGAAGTGATTGCGATTAATCTTCACGGTGTGGTCAATGCATAATGCTCTTCATCTATTTGTGTTTGTGGTGGCGATTCTTTTAGGGGTTATAGAGAATTCCGAGAGCGGAGACGAGCTTAATGATGTGTAAGCTTTTCTGAGCAATGACGAATTATACTTCAATTCACAAAGAAGATTGTAGTTAGTTTATTTGTGACAGATTTATACATTTGCTTACAATTGCTGGATTTCAGTAATCTTTCAATCGAATTCGAATTGGATTTGCTAGAATTGTACCAATTGTTTAGTACAGGGGTTTTCAAAATGTTCAGTTTGCAGACCGCATTACTCCGCTTAGCGTTGTTAAATAACGTTATTGGGAGTCATTTTAACGTTACCTGTAGAATAAGTGAAACTTAAAACCTCTTTTTGATTAAAATATATTAACTGAATATATTAAAATTCTACACCTTTATTTTATAGAATTTACATTTTTGTCTTTCAAACGTAAATATTAAAATTTTGATTAATTAAGTTATCGCGGGTCGCATGACAAGCTCTTGAGGGACGTAGTTTGGTGCCCTGTGTTAGTAAAAGAGAACTGCTTGAATTGTGTCCGATTCCCATAAAGTATTTGAATCAAATTAATTACAATTCATTTTTCAAATTGAGTAACTAAAATTTTAGCCTTTACCATAATAGTAAAATGGACATTTTTTATATATTTTGTTCAATGCTTAATCATCTCAAGAGTATTGCTATCAAGAGGATATCAACTGCTCTTAGTACATTCGGTATTCATAGTTTTCGAGCATCTGCTCGAATCCGTGGTACACAAAAAAGCATTCAATTTTGCATTCAACTACTTCTCAAATACTTCTCAATAGGTGTGTTTCGACGTGCGCAATCGTTTAATAGAGAATCTTTCGCCTTGCTTTGTCAAAAATGAATTGAGAAGCTTGTGGCGTTTTCATGACACGATTGTTTTGTAATGTTGATTCGAAGATGACAATTTTAAGTACGCAGGCGCATCAATATGTGTTTTTACCGTTTGAAAATCACATACAAACTTTGAAAACATATTCTATCATGAATCTTGAATTGTATTATATTCAACCTGTCATACATAAGATTACAAGCAAACATTCGTGCCAGCCCAAGCAACCAGCGGATGGCAAAAACTGCTCGAAAAAGATTCTGCTCGATATCTGCTAGGTGCTTTTGAGAACAATATTCAACCATGATTCGTACCGTGGAAACGCCCCCAAATGTGTGGTAGTAAATCACTTTCTATTTTGTATTTCGTACATAAATTAAGATTATTTTGTGATATTTCGATACGCAATCGATTTAATTTATTCACAATCGAATTCATTTGAATTGAGCCTTTCGATAAATTCGAAGCAAAACTTTTGAATTTCCGGTGCAGCCAGCCTCCAAATCCCCCCAACACCTCCTCCTCTCACTGTTGTTTGTGTTGTCTAGCGCAAAACAAAATTTCACCCCAAACTCACAACCCAGCAGCAGAGCAGAACAATGTCTTGGGGAATAGGCGCCATCTTTTCGCGCTTTTGCGCCTGTGGCCTTGAGTAAAGTTGTTATTTTTCTACCCATCCCCCTTCTCCCATCCGCGGGAATCAATTATTCGTCGAACTTTTTGAAAAGCCGATTTATCTAGCAGAGAGTGGTCCCAAGGAGATATTGCAGCAATTTGGAGTACGGAGGGCGGGATTCCGCACATCTAAACACCGTGGGGATTTTTCACGATACATTTCACTTCGTATATGCTGCGCACCACGTGTGTTTGTCTGTGTGTTTTTTTCTACTGGCATGTGCGAAGTTCCTTGGGGAAGGATAACGTTTATCTGTGTGCTCGGTTGGACAAATTTATTCGCTACACGGACGTTATACATTCTTCACTGCTTTGCTAGCAAGAGCAAGTTTGCTGGGCGTGGTTTTTTCGTTGTTGTTGTGGTGGCAGATACTTTCTCCCGCCGGGAGACAATGGGACGGAGGTTTTACGCTTGTTACGCTCCTCCGAACGATAAAAGTATCGAAATTAACACCATTATTGTAGCGTTAGCGGTAGAAAATTACCCATGGGAACATTAATTCTCGCTTATAGCAATATTTCATTCCGATACGATGGCACACGCGTGCCGGGGGGGCGTAAGAGGAGAAGCAAGAACGGGCCCGAAGCGGGTAAGCCTCTGTTGTATTACATCTTTTCTTTTCTGCTCTCCGCGACCCGTCTTCGTTCCGTTTTCCGGCTTTGCGTTCATCAATACCTGGCCGGCTCTTTCTTAATGATTGGTTTCGCCAAAGTTTGTCTTTGGCGCATTGTGCTTGACCTAACTCTCCCCCTATTTGTTATCCTTGTTGCTTACCACTGTCCCTAGGGGTAGGGTGCAAGCGGGAAAGCTCTTTGTGTACTGTGTATTGTTATTTTCTCACACTCCCTTGAATAAAAACGATATGACCGAGAATCAGTATCGAGGTGTCGTCGTCGTCGTCGTGATGGAAACTCACTCCCCCCGGGGAGGAAAGAAAGAAGATCGTTCCGCCAAACAACGTTTCCATCGTTAGCGCCACAAAGTGATAGCTTTCCGTTGTTTTGAATTTGTCGAAGCGCGCAGCAAGCTTTCCCTTTTATCGCTCACCGTACGTTCGGGGCTTAAATCTGCGCGCGCTTTGTAAAGAATATTTCAATAATTGTACACCCAACCTGCTCCCGGTAGCGCGCGTGCAGGGGGGGGGGGGGGAAACAATCGTTTCCGGGTTTAAGGAGCCGCGTAGGAAAGTGGCTCTCCGGTTCCCCTCCCGACCACAGGAACATGGAAAGACATGCTTATCATTCCGGTTGTTTTATGGCCACGCTTCCGCTCGCGATAAAAGGCGCTTCCTGGGGCAGACCGACCGCAGCAGAAAGGAAGGAAAGGTTTGTGTTGGGTAGGTTATTTATTTTTATTAGAATATCTACCACCGATGGGGGGCGGAAGGTATGTACAACACCGGTTGGGTGTGTAAAAGAATTGAACTCCTTTTTTGTTGCTCGTTCCCTCCTTTTTGAAGGCTGCCGTGTTTGGCTGGGCAAGCGTTTTCCGTTCGATTCCTGTGTCGATTCTCGGGTCCCAAGTTTTGTTTGCTCTGGGTGAAGGCGGGAACGCTTAGAATTTATGTTATGCTTCCAGTGGGCAGAATGGGGGGATGTACTCGGTTGTAGGGAAAAGGGCAGAAATAACAGCTAGGTTATGGTTTCATGCTTTTTTTTCTAGGTGCAAATAAAAAGGCCATAAGGTGTTATTGTCCTATTAGTGACGTATCATTTAACTAGGCGTACAATATTGGGAGGGATATTGTGTTATTACAACAACGAGGTTTATGATCAGGGAAAAGTAGTGTCAAATTGGTGCAATATTTGACATATAACATAAGCGTAATAGAAAAGCAATTCTTTGTTAGTCAAATGAAAAAAAATTCAATTATTTATTAAAATTAATAGCTTTATTTTTAATAAGAATTCAAATATACAGATGTAACGTAAAGTACTTCAGTTTTGTGTTAATATTTTACCTGTTTATTGATTGATTCTTGTTGTGTTGCAAGCATCTTTTGTAAAGATTAATGTACATCAATCTTCTGAAATGATTACTTCGAATCACGATTCATTCTCCGAAAGATTCTGTAAGGAAGCTTCTGAGGATTCTCCTTTAGATATTCAGAAATTCATGAATATGTCTTCTATTTGGTGTAAACGTCCTACGCGGCCATGCCGGGCTATACAGGCTTTCAAGACTTTATGCAGTACTATGGGGGGACGGTCCATTATGGGCTTGAACCCATGACGGGCATGTTATAGAGTCGTTGGAGTTGACAACTGTACCACGGGACTGCCCCATGGATATGTATGTAGAAAGTAGTAATTCTTTGGAGAATAATTGATCTTTAGTGATTGATCAACAATCATTGGGCCTGATCGCCAACGAAAGTCGATAAAATTTATCCGATCGGTTAATATGCTCGAATCCACCGGTGGAATTTATTTTCCACCGGTGGATAATTTCTCCACTGGTGGATAACTCTTTCCGATTCGAGTAGCCATTGGTTTTGCCTATCTGTCAATCACACTTTTGTTTACATTTAGACGTGTTGTTTTGCGGAATAAATAAAATAGTAAATTTGGCTTA
>SIXB01002380.1:0-29206 GCA_007018985.1 Anopheles bwambae | reverse complement strand
TGAGGTGACAATCAAGCGCCTTATTTCACCCCCCTTGCCCTTTCCTGTACAATTACATGATCGCGAGGGAAGAAACTGTATTATAATGTTTTAATTCAATTGGTGTACGTTTGTTTGCGCTGTTTGCTGAGTGCTGCTTTGGTTGTTTTCATCTTTGTTTTTGCTGCTCCGGACACTCTCAGCGTCTCATTATCGAAGGTGAAGAAGTTGAATTGTCGAAGCTTTAAAGGTGGGAAGTAGAGGGAACAGCAACTCAAATTATCGTGTAATAACGATGATTGCCATAATTAAGCGTTTATAAACCCATACAACCGTAACAGCTCAATTGTAAGGCGTCGCAGCTTCGGTGGCCTTCAGCGGACTGCTCTCGATTGGATGTGACACTTCAAACTTAGGAATAATACTTTATAAACGTAACCAGATGAATTTCCACCCTTAAGATGATCTTCAAAAGGTGACTGGCATGAACTATCAGATCCAACCAACTGCTCACACAGACCTCCGGACCGTTTCATGGCAACAGTAACTAAAGAGGAAAAAGTCTCCCAACCATCTGACCATGAGAACATTGCACATCAGCCTGAAAATACAACAGCAGCAGCATCGGCAGCACAAGTGAGCGAAAAACAAACACAACCGGGTACCGCTAGGGGCGTTGCGCTCGTAAGCACCGAGAAGTACCGAGAAGGATTAGGATAACGCTTGTAGATTTAGCATTAGCTGGGTGCTAGAAAATTCTGTTTGTAGCTGCTTGCGCCGTAGTGTATCTTCTTGCCGGGTCCGGTACGTGTGTGTGCCTTTTTCCTTCACTGCCTGGCACCTGGACGGTTCCTCTTCCGCTTGGGTAAGTGTTTTGTTTTGTGTAAAAGTCATTAGCTGGGAATGGGATTGATTTTGTTCCCAGAGGAAGATGCTGCAAGATGCTGGACGTTTGGTGGGAGAAGTGTGTTTTTGTTTACCTACAAGTGTGGTCAGTCTTTGAAAGCGAGCATGGTGGTGCGTTAGTTACACAGGTTTGTAATTTAAGGCCGACTTGCACTCGATGCTCTGCAAGACAGCTGTTTTATGTTTCTCACATAAAAGTTACATCGTCTAAGCGTGATTTTGGATAGTTCGATAGAACTTTAATTTAGTAACCATGTTATATTGAAAGTTATCTTGACAGCCAATGTGACATTTATGCTGTTCGTTATAGAGGCAATTAAAAAAATGGTTTTATAGTTTATACACTGACGTTTGCATTAAAAAAAATGGATTGCTTTCGACTGGTTATAGAAAACAAACTAAGAGAGATAACTTCTTTCCGTTAGCATCCTATGAAAAGTAATTGTTTAAGCTTACTGACAAAAATAATTTAACGACCTTGCTAGATGCCTTTAATCAGTTATCCGGAATTTTCACTGAACCTCCTCAGTTTTCACGACAAAATTGTTGGAGTAGAGCTTTTGCATCATATTGCTCGAGAATATTTCGATGGGACGCAGCTGGGATATGTTGGATTGGTTCGCGTACTAGGGTCGGCAATTCGGAACCAGGTTTTCTTTCGATGCTCTGATTGTTGTCTAATAGTGCCAAGATGCTATAGATGCCAGAACAGGCTTATAGGACGTCCACACAATGCTGCACGGTCTTCGTTTTAGACGCTACAGGATACCGCTGTTTGATCGCGCACGCTCCTGAACGAAGCTGCTGTACTATTTTGGCCATCACGGTTAGAGTTCGACAGATAAAGGTGTCAAATTTTATCTAGTGACTCATGGGATGCTATTATTGAAAGTGGAATTAACGTTTCGTTAGTACGGAATAAAATAAACCCATGAAAAATCGACAATTTTTGACTATTTTTTTAAAGCAAGCCTTAGACGTTTTTCCGAAATATTAAACAGATTCTTCTGACACTAATCTATATTTTTTAGTTTGCGAGCAGTGACTTCTTCTACCAGGATCATCATAATAGGCCATAGGATCATCATAGGCTTTAGGCCCTGCTTAAAGAATATACCGTCGGCCCTTCCGTCGGTTTTTTTACGAATGTGAAATAGTAACAATATCGTCAGTTCTTTATAACCATCCTTTCATTATTATCAACATTTATTAACTTTATATAACATCGTGTCTGTCAATCAAAGGTTACTTAAATAAAAAGAGGCTGCTTACTACTCGTATGTTCTAATAAAAATTGTTTCGCGATGGATGTACAAAGTCATTGTCCTTTCTTGTTCTTCGAATATATTGAAATTGTCCGAAACAGCCGAGATACAGAGAGCTCCTGTCACTTATTTTCAATTTTATAATTTACTCAACTATAATACCGCTCGAAAGACTATCTGTTCAATTACATACATTTTGCCATTGTTCTGTGTGCTCCTCGCACAGCTCCCCCTGATCAGTGCTAAAGGGAAACAGTATAATAATCGTCAACTGATCGGTGACAAACGGCACGAACCGTGTTTTTCTCCCTCCTTCTCCTAGATTTCACGGATTCCACGAGACACACACGCGTGCGCGCTCGCAGCTCACTTGTCGCCAAATTGATATTTCAACAAACAACTGCCAGCAAATAATTGCTTAAACGCTCGCCTGTCCACTTTCATAACCTCCACCCAGGGGAGGGACGCACGCGGCGGCTCTAGCGCGCATGTGCGCATGATTTAGGGGAGCTCGGACAGGATCGCGCTCATGCGCACCACCCTAACACCACCAGCCCGATCACCGGTGGGCATTGCGGCGTGCTGTGGGGGAAAACCGTGGAGAGGGTCATTACACAAAATTACTGGCCCGCGCAGTATGCAGGAATCGCGGCCGGGCACAGCCGACGACGATTCGTCTTCTTGTGGCGTCACCTTGGACACCGCCCCGTCGACCCGGGCTGCAAGAAGCGTGGCAAAGAGGGAACGTACAAGTCCACCCAAGTGGTTCGTGCCGTCTAAGAAGCCACGACCGGGCCAGATAGGCATGTGCCGCGGCTAAACGATGAGCATACCTGTGGGGGGAGCGATATCTCGTTTTCGTTGTGCAGCTTCGTACGCGATACATCAGCATAGTCCGGTGGACGCAGACACAGAGAGCGGCACGAGCGAGCGAGGCAATATTATTTATTGCAATATTCTTCTGCAAAAGTCTGCCAATACTGGTGGTGGTGGTGGTGGTGGACGCGCCCAGAAGAATACGGGACGGTCCAGTGCAGATTGGGGACCATTTTTGCGCGTGCTCAAATCGTGAGGTTACAGGGTCAAGTATTCGCGACCTGCCCACCCATCGGTGCGCGAACAGTTCGCAGTAAGGATCGCGAAACCATGTCGATCGAGCGCAGTCTGCTCTACTCGAAGTGTTTTGGTCTGTCTTCTTTTTTTTTTGTTCTTGAGACCAATTTGTCGGTCGTTTGAGACGGACACCTTTGGCGGTGGTATCTTAACGCCCCGAGGGAACTACGAAAAATGTTCCATCGGTCTTTCTCTCTCTCTCTCTCTCTTGCGAGGATTTTTGATGCTCCGAGCCCACCGAAACGAAGGGCGATGAAGATGATGACGCTGATGTTGATGAATAAGATGCCAAACTATGCATACGCTTCGTAGTTAAAAGCTCGTAAACGGTGCATTCTTTGAAGCAGAGCAGTCTTTATGCGTTGTGCCAAAATATCTGAAACATCTTGCAATAGGGCTGAGATATTTGGATTATCATGTATGTTTGGCTGATTTCTAGACTAAAATAATTTTGGTTTTCAGGTATAGTATATTGTTTAATTGTTTATTGTATTTAAGTGATTGGCCAAACAAGCGGTCTTATCACTGAATTAAAACTAGAACTTAAATAACTAACACAAAGAGCAGGTTAGACGCAGTGTGCAATGTCAAGACGGATCAATAGAATCTTGTGGGTTGGTGCCAGTCAAATAAAGTGTAACGCTGATGAAATTTATTTAATATAACATAATATTATGAAATATAATTCCAGATAACTTAAGTAAAGAGCGTTAAGAATTGTGAATTTAGCAGTATCTTATTTGTAACAGTGACACAATACTAACAAAAACAATAAGCTACCGGTTCTGTCGGTATATAATACAAATTAGAATTAACGATTCTACGTTTTGTTTACGGTTTCAAAGTTACGTTTAGTTTTAGGATTTCAAAGTTTTTCCATCGAGAGTCTTTGCGCAAGAAACGCAATTCCTGCCATTATCGTGTTGCTGTTGCAATTTTATCTTCACCGAACGATTATACTACGCCACTAGTATTCAGTGGGGTAGGTTGTTCTTAATACCGTAGGGTACTTAAAACTTAATATTTGAATTGTTTATAATTGAATGTAACAAAATTCTTATATCCACTATCATTGCTTAATTCAAATATCTAAAGAAAGTGTTTACACTACCTGCCACTACTGCTAATTTCAAGTGTTAAAAATTAAGAGTCGATTTTGGTTTATATTGGAGAAGTAATAATGTCCTTATATAATTATTTTAAGAAACAAAAATAAAAAAATAAATATTTGTCTATTTGATACATTATGAACTCATTGTTTTCGGCTCAAAAATATTTATCAAACAGTCAGCCATCCCATAATCATCACTTGATAAAAGAAAATAATAATTCTAAGAATATCTATGCTAATCGATTGATTAGCAAGACGTGTTATGATTACCACTTGTAAACTTGGTTTTAAGTTTTGATTTTTTCCTTATCTTTTATTTTAAACACATTGTTCTCGTGCTGCAGTTCGCCAAGTTTGACAAAACTTAGCATCCTACTAAACCTAGACCATGGACAAGAGTTTGCTTTTTTTTTTTTTTTTAAATAAATCAGAACAATTATTTCCAAGGTGTTAAGCCTTCCGGCTAGCGTCTGCCAGCTTCCTGCCGTGTGAAGAGGTCAGGGTAAAAAGACTGCAAGCGCTCCGAGCAAGATCCAACAACCAAACACACACACACACACATAGACACACAATCCCCATCCTATAAGCTGTCACTCAATAGCCTCAGAACGGGCGCACAGCCAGCCGGAAGGCTCTCGGGCGCATTTAAACCGTTTCACCTTGGCCCGTGTTGTGAGTCAGCAGCGGCAGCAGCCCGGTGACGGTTTCTTTCCGACTCTCGTTGTGTCTTACTTCCTGCCGGACCACTCCACCACTGTTGATTGTGGCTCGTGCCACATGAACTCCGGATGTCATTCCTACTGAAGCAGAGAGGACACGCCGCGCGCAGAGGACACTAAAATTACTACCAATTTAGTAGAGAATTATCAGCGTTCTTGAACCGTTTCTTGCTGTGTAGAACCTCGAACGGTCGACGCTTCGAATCGAATGGCAGACTGGCAGAAATAGGCGAGGTAGGTGCAAAATCGAACAGATCGTTCTACGCAGTACGATTGAACGGCAATTGGCATTCAAACCACGGCAGCATTATTGACTGCGAGCCTTGCATGTCTTCGTTGGGCTCTATTTTTCAAACGCCTCCTCTGTTGCTGCTCTTTGTTTTGAGCTGCTCGTTGTAAGTCCAGCTCATTTTCCTCGCTAGGTTTTTCCCAGTTTGCCTCTCGTCGAAAAAGGAAAGAAACAAAAAAAATTTGGACCACCGTTGCCCGGAGCAACGCACCCTATAGGATTTCTGCACTGAATATTTAATTTGATTTCTGTGTACAGACGATGAAAACATTTCCCTTGCGCATATTTCTCCCCGCAATCTCCACCCAGCATCCTCCACTCCCCCCCCCTCCACCAACCGTTCGAGTTTCCACATTGCTGCAGTATCTTCTCGCACCCGCACGCGCATCGTCTTTATTGGTGGCGTACATAAGCGGCCATTTTTGCCTGGCGGGCTTGCTTGCGAGCAGCATCGGCAGCAGCATCGGCAGCAGCAGCGGGAGCAACATCGGCAGCATATTTCGCCCACCATATCGCATTGTCCAACATCATCATCCATCCTGCGGTGGTGGTTCCCGTGCATGCCTTGCCTTTGGGAGAGATTGGCTGTACACGCTGTACCTGTTTACGGTGCAGGATTCGGTACTCTATTTCTCTCTCTCTCTCTCTCCCTTTTTGTTGCTTTCTTAGTATGTGCCGTACGTTGTTTGTTTTGCACGACGCCATCGCCTGCTCATCAGCCCCATTTCCCCATATCCCCAAAGTCCTGCTGTAAGAGGACGATGATACGCATACCAACGTGTGTGTGTGTGCAACGTGAAGCAAAAGGAAAAGCACACACCGACACACACGTGGGCATACGCGTACACCAACACCGAAAGGGCGTATATGCATGCCTATAGGCAACGTTACACGCATACGAGCAAGAGAAAGAGGCTGACACATGAAATAGCAACAAAAAAAACCAGGCCGAGGATGCGTTCCGGAATCAAAATCCTGGCTCCGATCCATTCCACCCCAAACGTAAGGGGTGGAAAATACGCATCCAAAAGGGGGAGCAGTGGGTTTAACGGGGTAAAGGACATTCGAATCTGTGGGCTATAGCTATCGACGATCGTAAATATAAGCGCCAGGAGAGCGAGAAAGAAACGAACAACAAAATAAAACAAAACTAGGCCCCAACGCAATGATACTTGTCGTTTTACGACGGTTTTCTGATCGAGATTGGCAGGGGTACTGTTTTTGTTGTTGTTGAGTTGATGGGACAGTGGAAAACAGAAAAATTGTGTGGGTTTTTTGCCCTACAGTGGAGGTGGTGTGGACGTTTGCACATTAATTTTCAGAATAATTGTATTACTTTTTTAGTTGTGTTACAATTTGAGTTAAAATTGTACTTTTTGTTTGTACATGTTTTTATAATTTCGTGTTTTTCTACGATTTTATAATAGGTACTTTTAAACAGAATAAGGACTTTTACATATTAGCACATTACACAATTGTAACTAATATTACTTTTTTATCATTACCAAGGCAAAGCATTTTTTTTAGTTTTTTCTTTCATGATTTGTGCTTCTTTCTGCACTGCATCATTGTAATCCGATACGACCAAATTTATGTGTAGTATTTGTTTCTACCTATTTCTTTTGCAACAATTGTAACATCACACATCATTTTTTCATAATATGTTAGTTGGGAATGTTTTCTTTTTTTTTATGTTCATTTATCATTTTGTTTTTATTCGTGATTTTACCTTTTTGGATTGTTGTTTCTTGTTTTTTTACTATTTTCTCCGAATGTCATTGTTTTCTTTATTTTTTCTGCCATATTTTGCACATACACATGGACTTTTTTCACGATAGTAGTAAATTATTTTACGTTAATCAATTTTTGAGCACACTGTTTTCTAGATGCTTTTCTCATTTTTACTAAGTTTATTGTTTCAAAATTTGTTTTTACTTCATCAGCTTCTTACTCTTTACTACTTGTTTGCGTTTTTTATACTGTCAGTATCAAAGGTGGGTCATATATCAGTAACTACTTTTAATTGTGTATGAAATTATTCTGCCTACAATCTTTAATTTGTCGAGATATTGCACTAGCACTGTACTGCAGAAAAAAATGGTTCATCAAAAATTTCCCATCAATTGGAACACCAGACAGAAATGAATTTCAAACTGTGTTTTTTTTAGATCTGATTTCCATAAAAAAACCCCTGAGTGCCTGGGGGCATTCGTGGATTTTGTTTTTACTGATGTATGCCCGGTTGCCAGTTTGCGTATATCGTTGACGAATTTCTGCGCTTCCGAAACACCGCCAACGTCATCCGTGATTTTGCAAAATTTCCGCGACTACATGAAGCTCCGCGGATGTGTTACGGCGCTGACAAGAAGTAGCAGACTTTTTTGTTATTTTTGTTTCACTGAGCTTTTTTGGCCGGTAGCAAAAGTATTTTAGTTCAATCAGTTTTGAGCATGTTTGACTACGATGTATGGGCGACGGATATTGACGAAATGATGGATTGGGTTTGCTGTATTTTAACGATGTGATGGTTCTTGTTCTATTTTAATGTGAAATCAACAACCGGGGTTGGAAATGTACATGTGCATTGTTTGGGATTAAATTCACATTTCAAACTAATTTTAGAAGAAATTGGAGAGTGAGATTTCCATTTGAAAGACATGTAAAACACACGATGGATCTGGAAAGTGTAGCATTTAAACATCTTAGAAAACATCATCTTTTAACTATCTAAGAGACGTTTTAAAATGAAATTAGTCTAGTTCACTGTTAGAAGAGTTGCATGCTTTATAACAAAATGAAACTAGAAAATAAAATCATGAAAACTAAAATAGCAATATCAAACACTAAGTATAGTTCTAAGTAAAACTGTACAACTTCATAAATAAAGTAATAATTAAAAAATCGATTTTAACTACGCATGAGAACATGGCTAATCTAATGACACAATACTTCAATGAATAATTGTAACCATTGCCTTACTGAACTAGCAGTCTTCGTGCACTCCAATCAATTTAAATCTCCGGCACCGGCTCAATTCCACACTTACCATAGAAGCTTCCCCGAACTTGTATAGTTTTCCGCAAAGTGTTCTCATATGGTGTGAAAATAAGCTCGATAGCAATTTCCACCGCACTTCCGCAGCCACGCAAAAACCATCCAATTCCAACACGCTCACGCTTAGTGAGCTAGAAAGTTCTTAGAATTCGCACCGAACGCGCCCACCGTAACCTAGTTCCCTTCCCTCCGGAGTGCAGAACCGGAGGGAACCGTCGTTTGGCGACGGATCGGATTCATCGGTTTTCCGGCCATTTGCCGGGCCCGGGAACGCTAAAGTAGAGATATATGTTAGAAAACAGCCCGAAGGCGGGTACTTTGTATTTTATGTTGCCCTTCACTCGTCCGGGTATTATGCACGGGATGCTTACACACATGTACCAGCCAGCAGCATCAGGAGCAGCATCCGTCGCCAATGTCCGCATATGTTTCCTTCTCTGTTCGGATTCTTTCATCCTTCTCTCACAACTGTCTCTAAAGCAACAAAAAAAAAAGCAATCGTTGCGCACATATTGTGGCCGCCCTTCTCGGTGTGTTTTCCCCCGGCAAGGAACACCCGGCCTGTGTGTGGAAGCACACTGGAGTAATCCTGGATCCCTTCTGTCACTCCTCGCTACTTGCGTCGTTTCGTTTTTTATTTATTTATCTGCAGATCCTTGGTTAGAACGGTTCCGAGCCATACCGTCGACGATATTCGCCGTCGTTGTTGCTGTGTGTGTCGTCATCGTTTGGCAGAATCCTCCACCATCTTGAAGGGCGCCGAACTGTTTCAGAGCAGCATCACACATACACAAACACACATACACCGTTACGTTGGTAGCATGAGCAAAAGGCGATACAGCAGCACACGTACACGTGCACGGTGTTTGTATTTGGGGGCCGTCTCCTATGCCTGCACGATGTCCTTTGTTTCCGAAATTGGTTCGGCAACATTTTGTGCCGTAACGACCATGACACCTAGAAGTATCGAATTTTGTCGTCAAGCGTTTTCTTTCCTTTTGTTTTGTCATGTTCGCTATGGGTGCGGGAAGAAGGGCCGAGGACATCCTTGTGCGTGCGTAGGACACGATGAAACAGACCGTACAGGGCTTTCACGTCGTTCTAACGAACATTTTCATAAATAGATATCCGTTTTCGATGTAACTGCTACTATCAGAACATTGAACGTATTTTTTCTCCCCCAGCTCGTACTCTTATTGGATCTTGTCCTTTTGGTCTTTTGTATGTCCTGGTCGGAATGGTTTCCAAAACTGTACGAAGAAAATTCCTTCACCTCGTACTCGATTCTAGGAATTTTCGGTGTCTTCGAGGAGCCACAGTGTGTTTCTACCAAATTTAGAACGAGCATGGGGAAATCGCTTTTTATAATCCTTCAAACATGTTTGATACACTTTCTTGGAATCTGCATATCTCGATATAGCGACGGAGAATGTAATATTAAAAATAACCTGCCACACCACACAAGGATATAAAGTTTTGGTGTGAGTTTGTTGAACCATTTCTTCCCAGAAAGAAATTACTATTAAAAATAATAACACATGGACGATGTTTCCAAGAGAAGCAATAAGGTCGGGTTTGATTTTCCCAAGAAATTCTAATATTTGAAGATGTTGGGTTTCTTCTCGAAAATTTAGGCAGTTTATAGAAAACCTGAAACATTGGAGACCATCTCACCCGAATCCATTCGCTACCCTAAACATGTGTCCCATGAAAAATGTGTCCCATAGACGTAAAAAAGGTACATAAAAATCTTTCCACGCGCAAGAAGGTTACAGGTTTTTTTCGGGTAATTTTTGACAGCTGTCAGTTTTTTACTACCCTTTGTTTGTGTCCTAACTCGTGGCCCTTGCTTGCTTTCCCATCTAGCATTAATGTGGTTCAGTGGGGGCCTCTGATTCTCCCAGTAGGCGGTGCTGTTCCGATCATAAATATCATGAATAATGCCCCAATACCACTGATGGGCCTGAGTTTTCTGTCCGACGTTGTCGGCTTTCCTACTGTCCTCAAGCATTTCCTTCTCCTCCTCCTCTCCCCACCACCTCCCTCAATCTCGTGTGTAACGCATCGAAAAGGCGCAACCAGGAAAAGCGCCGTGATTTACGCGTTCTCTAATTTACGCACGCTCTTTGTTTCGGCTCGCCGCACTGTTCGATCGGTCCCCGGGGAGATGCTTTTTTGGTGCTGGTGTTTGATTTGGTCATCGATTTTCTCGTTTTCAGCCTTTCGGAGAACATACACATGCGGGCAGGCGGCGGCGGATGCTTCCATTGGTTTGGGGGTGTAAAAAGAGCCCGGAGGCCATATTGCCAGCCTCCTGTGTTGCTGTGGCCACTGCTGCTGCTGCTGCTGCTGCTGCTCTGTTGCTGGGTGTAAATATTCTGCCAAAAATCGTGTGCGTCGAGGCCGGGGGAAGCTGTGCCGTTGTCGTTTAGTTTAATGTTTCGCAATAACAATGATAATATGGGCTTGGTGGGATGGTATGTCGCGGCAAAGTTCTGTCCGCCTCGCAAAATGACAGACACGAATGAATGTGTTTTGGGGATGATTTTGCACAAAAGTAGGACTTGGGTTTGTTTTTACGGCGAACAGTGGTGACTAGAGAAGCGTATGGAGCAGTGGATGATGGAAGCAACATAGTGTGTAATCCTCAATGTGAACAATGCGGTCATTGGATGCGAATAGACAGAGTGAGAGAGATAGAGTAAGATAGGGAGGTAAAGGAATGGTGTTTGGGGGACTCTTTTATCATAATATCGCGACGCAAAATGTGCGTTTGGTTGCATTATGGGAACGCTTACAATTACAAGTAGGGCATATTTTCATAAATCTACAACATACAAATGTAAAAATTTATACAAATTTGAATCATTTTAGAGCTTTTGTCAAAACATTGTAATTGGTTTTTATGTTATTCATTTTTATTAAGTAGTTAATTTGGCTCGGTTACAGGGTTGTGCAAGATAACTTCAAAAAATTGTATAAGTTTAGGATGCGTGCAAAGGATTTTTGAAAAGACATCGCCAACCTAGTCCTGATGAGTTTTAAGGGACACATTAAGCGAAACTGATTCAGCATACCGAATACCCATACCGATCCTGCGGCTGATCTCGAACGCATGTCGATCCTGGAATTTTACAGATCTCATACTGATGAAGGAACTTACTCCCATTTCATCCCAAATGAGCTAGACTCTATACCGGTCCTGGAACTGCTCCCAAAGCCGTACCGGTTCTGGAATTGATCTTGCCCTCATACAGATCCTATAACATGTACCTACTGATAATGGAACTGATCTCAAACACATACTGGTCATTCAACTAGTTAAGATTCCTTATTGGTCCTGAAACAGATCCTGACCCTATTTCAAGCCCTAATACTGCTTCCTTTGAAATTCGGGTCCAAAAAGAGTACCTACATCTGCCTCAGTCATGGAACTATTAAAGTGGTTTTCCTTTTATTTCATTGTGAGGACCCGCATTATTATATTCAATTCGGACACTTCGGAACAAGTCCGTCCTGGGTTCAATCCTCGCATGGTCCGTCGCCCTAAGCAATGATTGACGATCCGGCTGCGTGGTATTTAATAACTCTCGAAAGCCTGTATAGGCCAGCATGACCCATTAACCCTAAAATAAAGTTTTTTGTTGCAGGAACTTTTTTGTAAAAATGTATTCGCAACAATGGTGTCCACCTAGAGTAGGACACCTATATTCTGACATTCAGGCTTCCTGAACAGTTCCTTGGGCCACATTCTGGAAAACTTTCCTTAAATGTCGCAGATGACATTCTTTAGCTATGTTTCAGCTTCCGTTGGAAAGTAACGCTGATTAGCCTTTTCTATAATTTTATTTTAGAGGTTCATTCCAAGTCTTTTGTATTATCAAGTAAAAAGGATTATCATAAAGAGCAAGTAAGCAAAGAATTGGACGCACAAATTAAGACACGGCATGAGCAAGCACTCGCACGTAAAATGTTCTCGTAAGCTAGAGGCTCACGTTGCCCCGGGGATGTATGTTGAGCGGTTGGTAGAGTGAGCTGAGTTGTGATGCGTTTTCTAGACCGAGGAATGATACCAGCGAATGTGTTTTTTTTTTGTTTATTCACGAAATTTGCCCCAGAATGAGGTTGGAGGTAATGTAAAAAATGTGCCAACCCTAATCTTGGCCCGATTTATTGGTAAACCAGGCAGTGGTACGACACTGACGTCCGATGGATCGGGTATCATTTTGCACCCGAGGATATGTGAAATATATGTTGGAAAAGGCACTAAAATGTCCATATCATACATGAAGTCATTTATTTATACGAGTATGTTTTTATAAAATACTAATCTTTTGAGAGAGTATTTAACTTAAATTATACAACAATTCAGAATGGTCTTACATGGTCCAAGGTTTGTAGTTTAATTTAAGTTTAATTGTAGTTCATTTTGCTTTAAGCCGTTTTGATCGTTGTAGACCTTACTAAATTAAATCATGTAACAAATGTTACAATACTTTTAGCATAATTTAAACTTCTTTCGGTTGCTTTCTAACCATTGCTTTGCTTCCATTAAATCTCCTACACAGCATAAGTCGTCTTTTGCAAAGATGTAATTATATCGAAACCATCATATTTTGTGCCCGAAAACGTATAATGAACGCCTTATTACATTATTTCATTCAATTAGCTAATCATATCCATTTGGGCGATTAGGACGGTGTACCAGCCATCGGAGGCACATTGTGCTGCCACAAATCCGATGGCTTGGAAACGCGAAAGACACATGATTTTAATTTGATTGAATTTTTCCACCGTTCTACACCGGGGCCGGAAAATTCTCATAATCTGAACACACACACACACACGATCGCTGGCTTCACACACAAGAAGAGGCTCAGCAGCAACAGCAGCATCAGCTAAAAAAGGAGCCATCGCTCGAGGACATCACATCGCCGCACTGTGCCAACACGGATGAGCTGCACTGTTTGTGCAGAAGCTCAGCAACGCACGAACGCACTCCGCATAGCCAGAAAATCAGCCAGAAATGATAGTTCAGTGTAATAATGAACGAATGAAAAAAAAATCCTCCCCGAACACATCAAAAATGAAGGGCCTCGTACCGATGATGCATGCACTGATGCGGATTTGATTCAGTATTAATTCCAGCCTTGCTTGCTTGCTTGTTTGCTGCGGAAAGCTGCAAAAGCGATGAAGCAAGCGGGTGGAAGCGAACGGGAAGAGCAAACAAACCCGGCCGGGACCTAATCTCTTGCAAAACCCGACCCCTGTGTGACCCCTTTGCTTTGGGTTGAGCATGCTTGGCAGCTTGTTGTGCAGCAAAATCGAAACAAACCCATATGGGCTAATAATGGTGAAGTGGTGTTCAAAGGATTAGTGCCACTTGGGACAGAGGGACATGCGCAGCGCTTTGCGTGCGGTGCGACATTAATCGGTGGCAATTAATTAGAATGTTGCACATTGAATGAAGGCAATTAATGTTGCACAATGGCATACACGGACTATAGCACACACAAAAAATGCTTCCCTTTAAAAGAAGGACGAATGTTTACAAACTTTTATCAACAACTCATGCGTTCTTCCGCTCCTTTCAACACCATCTGTGATCTGTCCTTCTTAGGATACGCTTATCCACCCTTGCTGCTGCGGTTCGTCGCTTACCGATAGTCCTTCTAAAAAGATTCTTGCAATCAGACGAAAATAAAAGCGAAAGTAAATAAACATCGTCCTATTTTCAGGAAGGGTCCCAAATTCTGATTTTTGATCAATTTAAAACAGATAAATCTATTGATTTGAGGCACTTCACTCCCAAAACGTCTCAGCAACGCATCTCCACAGGTCGGTGAGCGAGCCCGGGGTGGAGAGTGTTGGGTTTCGCGACGGTACAAGAATGGGAAAGTGAAAAGAAATGAAGTGATCAAAGATTCAATTTACATTTCAAATGTGAATTTTTCTTTCGTTTTCCCCCGCGGTTGTTGCCGGACGCTGCCAGCTGGAGTTCCCCTGCCTGTCGCCTGACGTCCTTCTGTAACGGTCGGTGTTGTACGATTTTTTTGGTTTAGATTTTGCGAGTGTATATGTATTTTTGTTCGCTTTTATCGTGATTTATGATAATGATCACAACACCCTGCGGTGCTGCTTTCCCGTTGCTACGTTACCGAAAACAATCTGTAATTTTCTCATATTAAAAAGTCATAAAGTGCAACTCCACAAACGCCCCCATTTACAGTGCGGGGCGTAAAATATGAAGCACCTTTGAGTTAATTTATTTTTATATTGTTTTTGAGTTACTATAAAGCTCGTCCACTTTTAGTATAGGTGTCGTCCATAATTTATTTTACTTTGATGGAATGAAACAAATCACAGCCATTTTGAAGCATCTGTTTTAGGCTTTCTTTTACACTGTTAGTAATTTTGCTACGGTGAATGTAACATTGCAATTGAAAGCACCAAACATGGTATTTTTTGTGACAAAACGTGTGGTTTTGCGGGGAACTGAAAATGTGGAGAAAAATCCGATAGGGCCTATTTGACACACTTCTAGTATCTTGTTCTTCTATTTGGAATAATGTCCTAAGCGGACATGCCGGCCAACTATATATGCTTTCGAGACTTATTCAGTACCACACAGTCGAATAGTCAGTTCTTGTTAGAGGGGATGGTCCAAATGATGCTTGAATCCATGACGGGCATGATATTGAGTTGTATGTATTGACGATTGTACCATATGACACTTAAAGTATATTAGCATGTAATTTTCCACCGATTAACAGCAAGAAAAACTGTCAAAAATGTAGAGAGCTGAGTCTCATATGGGATTTGGCCAACAAGCGACGGACAACAGTTTTTCACTTTTACGGAACTGATCCTACGGCATCCTAGTGCTAAAAAACAATGAAAATGAAAGTTTTATCCTTCCGCTGTGTAGCCTAAACAATGAATCTTCGAATTATTGTCTGTTCTAGCCAATGGAACACAATCTGGCTGAGCCAAACGTTACGAATTATGATTAGGTGTAGAAAAAGAAATAAATAAAAAATAAAAAAATAAACAAATAAATATATAAATAAATTTATAACTCAACCAATCAACAAATAAATAAATAACTATTTAAATAAATAAATATATAAAAAAAAACTAAATGAATAAATAAATATACAAATAACTAAAATAACTAAAGATAAATAAAATGATGCATAGATAAATCAATTAATAAATTTATGCATCAAAAAATAAATACATAAACCAATAAATTAATGAATAAATAAATCATTGAATAAATATACCTAGGTAAAATAAATAAATACATAAGTAAAAAAAAATTAATTAAATAAATCAATACACCAATAAATCCGTAAATAAACATAAATAATTGCCAAACAAGATGAGAAAAATAATATTAAAAGACAAAAAATACTTTAAACATTGAATGTATCATCAGATATTGTTACAAAAAAGCTTCATTTTTCTCAACTAAAGCAAACGAATATATTTACAGTTTATTATTGTAGTAAACCCCTAACGATATTTTCATGTTTCTTCATGAGTTTACGTGCTTATTACTATTTTATCTGTAAACTTTAAATTTTCTGATTAGTTGTATTTTTCAAGATAGTGTTTGTTATGTGAATAGACCGTGCCCCCATTCGTAGGACTGACTATCCTGCTATGGTAACAATAAGTCACTGAAAGCCAAGCTCACTTCACTAGTGGGTACTGGCAGGCCTTGACCGACAGCGGTTGTTGTGCCAAAGAAGAAGAAGAAGAAGTTTGTTATGTTTTCAATTTGATTTTATTTATAGTATGTTTCTTTATTTCATGGTTAGCATTAATGATATTCCTTTGAATTATCATTGGTAGCACTTTGTCAATGCATTAAATATCCCCTGCAATATATTGTGTCACACACTGTCGACACCCAAAGATGATTTCTACTGCTCCTTTTTTATTACATCTTCAAAGTTTTGCTTGATTAACCTCCCCGCTGCAGAGGGGGGGAGCAGAAGCTTGTTGGCACTGGGGAAAACTCTACCGGCCACAAAACTTTGTCCCACGCCCCGCAGGAACCAGGTAGAGTGGCGCTCATCGCCATGGTAATGCGATTTTAATGATGATTAAAGCACGTTAGAATGTCGTTCAAAGTTGGTCGGTGTGCGGGTGGCACTAGCTCCCAGCTCATCGCTATCGCCCAGCTTGACAGTGCGACCAGGCCAGCCACTGCCACTTGACCTGCCGAGCTTGCGGGGAACACAAAAAGGGAAAAACCATCCTGTGGGCATTAACAATTGTCACCGGCAAAAGGTGCGCACCGTGCCACACATTCATGCATACCGCCCCAATGAATGTGACAATCGGTTTTTGGCAAACAAATGAACACATTCGCCCAACGGGAACAGCAGCAGCAGCAGGGCCACAGTAAGGTAGGGGGCGAAAAAAACCTCCTAAAGCACCAGATATCACGTGCCTTATCCCGACAAGGGGGCCTGTGGGCCGTGTGGCAGTGGCGGGTATGTGACACATCTGCAAATAGCATCCGCCCAGGAGGATCGATTAGCGCAGCCCCTGCCAGCCGAGGGGCTCGAATGTCCACAGATTTTCAAACAAGTTGTCAAATTCACCCCTACAGGTTCATGAAAAGGGACATTTAATCCTTCATCAAAGGGAATAAAGGCGGAAAACGGCGTGTGGGTTACCGTAAGCGACAACGACCTGTTCCGTGGAAAAGCGTTTCCGGTGATGCGCTCGGTAGTGTTCTGCTGAATGTCTGCTGCTGATCGCTGTTGTTGTCGTCCGATGTGCTTTGTTACGGTTCCGTTTTATTTTTTCACCGATGTGACACTTCTTGGATGCGTTTGTATAAATTAAACAATTTCATTATTGGGTTGGAAAATGCGTTATTGTGTTAAACTACAAGGAACAGATAATAGCATAAAGCGAAAGTCAAGTTATAATTAACTGTTTCGTTTTGAATTTTGGTAGTTTTGGAATTATTAGGCTTGTATGTTTTTTGTGTGGTTTACGTATTACTCTAAATATATCATTTTTTATTTGAGTTGGTATATTAAAACCATCTTGGTTTAATTTCTTAAATATATGAATATTTATGAATTTCCATGTTATGTTGTTCTGTTCTAATTTTTTAACGTTTTCTCTTTATTTGTACATATTTCTTACCTTTACTTGTCATTTGTATTTCACTCCTTTCTTACTTACTTACACATTTAAAAAGCCTTATTTCTTTCTCAACGTTCCATCTTCAATACACTCATTACACATCTGTATATGTTATTGCAATTTGTCGCCTAGTAACCACTAGGATGAATGGCTTCTCTTTAAGATGGGTGGATTAAATACAACTCCCATCAAACACCGAACAGCGCAAAGAACCGCCATGCTCACGACCATTACAACTGAATGGTTCGTGAGCATTAATTGAATCCCAAATTGAGGGTGTAATAGCGTATTAAATAGTTTGGTTTCACAGTTTTAGGTATGTCACCCTCACGTTCAAAAGTGGAAAAGTACTTGTCCCTTTAAAATCTCTGGTATGAGAAGGACGAAGCGAACAGTAAAGCAAGGGAGAAGCAGATAAAACATGCAATCCTGCCCCTTTCCACCACCGGGACATCGAGTGTTTTTAGATTTACTTTTCCGGGGAGAGTTTCTTCACCCCCTCTATAGGGGAAGGCAGCAAAGTTATTTGTGTTTTGATGTGTTTATTTTACGGTTCCCTGTTTTTTTTCCACCAGCCTGGCACGTTCGTTTCACGGTGTGACGCATTTTCTAGTGTCCGCTGCGTACTTACCATCTTGTGAGCAAAATAATGAACCACCTATGCGACACGGAACAGCATGCGGCCGCTCTGACTATGGAAAAGCAATTTTTCACTCATTTGCAGTAAGGACGAATTGACATTACGAGTTGAGTTTGAGCAAAGCGGGGAAAAAACCTCCTGCGTAGAGGAAAGGTAGAAGTCGAGCAAAGGAAACCCATCTCTCCCCGAACAAAGATATCAAAGTCCTAATTTCAATTACAGCAATTGAGCCATAATAACAATAATGAGACAATCGTTCCTCATGAGCTAACAATTTATCTTTTTTTTTGTTTCGCTGTCCACGCTGACGCACCTCCACCGGCGGGACAGCCAAATTCGTACCGCGATCAAGCGAATGACAGCGAAATGGTGGCTTTGGCTGGAAACTACTTCTCAAATTAGATCACCAATGATCCTCACCATTAGGGCTAAGGCTGTACGCACCAAAACGGCTCGGAGGCTGACGCATGTTTGCCCCCAGTCCGCCTAATGACAATGGTATTAAAGCCAAATTATCACCGAAAGAAAATAATCATTTCCCTTCGGGTGGTGAACCTCGCGCACAGGTTGTTGATAATCTTTGTTGTCGATGAAATGGAAACCATTCCCAGATGCTTAATCCTTTCTGTTCCGTTTTGAAGCAGCAACCTTTAATCGAATCTGCCCAAACCTGCAGCCAGCATGGGGATTATGGACAAGTAGCTGCTGCTGCAAGGATTGCGCCGGAACGCCGCGTACGGTGGACGTTAAGATGCTTCCTCGCGCGGGATGCAATCTTCTCGAAAGGCGCCTCATCCCGGCACGATGGTTTTGCTCTCTTCAATTCGCCAAAAACTACACTTAATTATACGTGCTGGGAGGCTATGATAGCTGGGTTTTGTGCTAAGCGAACGACATAATTGAGACAAGTTGGGCTCGATGCGGGCTAAATTGGGAGCTTTTGTGTGAATGTTTCGGACAAGTTAAATATGCGCGAAATAAAACATTTATCTTCGATCTGCTGCGAATGACAAACGAGCGACCGAGTGGATAGTGAAGTGTCGAGATGGCTAACGGAGCATGTAGCGGGGAGTTTGAATTGATTTTAGTGTTTTTTGTGTAGTGTTTAGCCGTTAAATTGACAGTTAGCGAATAATATTCTTTTGGAATCTTTTTTGGTTTTTTGGGCTCTTTAGGCTAATTTGATTTAACCTAAGGGGCAAACCTTTATTTTTGAAAAATGTGTGTATGTTCAGATTCAGATCATATCAGATCCACACTTATAATACCTCGTGGACCTTGAATATCATATTATTCAAACACACACACTAAAATATTACGCATTTTACTCACTAAAAATAATAGTAATTTTGCTATAAAATATGATTATATCTCAATATTCCTTTCTCCAACTACTTATATCTGAAGATGTGCTAGATATAACCAGCACAATTCCTATCAAACAATATAATACAATTCAACATTATGTGTTTAGTTTCCTCAGTTCAGGTTCATTTTTTTTTTATTCAGTAGGGACGGCATTTCAGGTTCATTGTCTCATTAACAAATCATAAAAATACAATTAATTATGTGTCTATCTATATACTTTACCAACAAAACATAAACACAGATAAACATAAACAGACGTGTATTGAGGGCTAGTAGGTTGGTTCATTTTATAGGGATAAAACACCAATCGTCGTATGATATTTGCCTCCATATACATATAATATTTGCCCAAAGGTCCTTGTATTTTTGGATACGAAACCAACCTGGAAATAATTTTTTTTTAATAGTATGCACACTAACAGATGGCTTTGCTGATAGTTGTGTCATTCCTGGTATACGATATCATATAAAATCATCAAGGTTCAATCTTCAACTCTTACCTCTTACTTACTTACTTACTTATCCGGCACTACAACCGCTTTGCGGTCTTGGCCTGCCTCAGGAGTGTCCGAAACCGCTCACGGTCTCGCGCCTTCGTCTGCCAGTCCGTTATCCCGGCCTTAATGGCGGACGCCTCCACGCCATCTTGCCACCTCAATTTGGGCCTACCACGCCTCCTCTGTCCTTGTGGACGGCCTAAAAAGACTCTTACCTCTTATTAGTCTCATTTGTAGATAATTAAAGACTTAATATCTTAGTCAGTACTAATTTCCGAGTGAAGTAATATTTGGCACAATTCAACGGTTTGAAATATTTCGGAAGGTATCTTCATTTCATTTGGTTGAATATTTTACAATTCAGTAGATGTCAAGAGCCTTGATGGTATATTCCAATAGTCTTCTATTCGGCGTAAACGTCCTACGCGGACATGTCGGCCTATACAGGCTTTCAAGACTTTATTCAATAGCACGCAGCCGGATAGTTAGTCCTTACTACGGGGGTTTTAGCATATCCATAATAATAGGCGTTTGGGTCCTATGATGCTACATATTAATAGCTGCAAAAAAACACAATTTACTAGCAAACGATCCATTCTCATGGAGATTCCGGGACTGATTTCACTTCTGAAACTTCTTATTCAAATTCAAGGACTGATTCCGGAGCTAATTTTCCTTTCTGGAGTCAATCCTGATTCCGTTACCGGAGCAAATTGCGTTTCCCAGGTCTAATCCGATTCTGAAATCGATTCTGACTGCGGAACCAATTCCGATCGCGAAATCGATTCCGTAGTCGACTCCGGAGTCAACTCCGGAATCGAGTCCGAAATTGATTCCAAACACGGAATCGGAATCGGGTAGGTCCCATTCCGTGCTCCCACCACTAGTAAACAAAAATTTTTGCAGAAAATTTGATATTTTAGTTCAAAATTCATTGCGTAAGAAGAAGTCAATTCATTCTTCATATGAGCTCACGGTTTTATAAAACCATTACACAAATGTGTACTGTCTTTATGGTCTACTCCCTAAAATTAATGATTTTATGTTTCGTTTCAAATTTTACTCCTCTTTGCAAGTAAATTCTGAATAATAACTTGCTACACTCACTTGCAATTAACAATCGCAGCAGGTCCTATCAGTCCTTGGTTTGTTCTCTTACATCACACACACACACACACACTTCCGGAAAACCTAAAATAAACTTTATATTTATTTTCGCAGCACCATCCACCGTAGTACCCCGTCCCACGTACTCATCATCGCCAATTAGTGGGCGCGTGAACCGACTTCTGTGTGGAAGTTAAAGTCAGCGGCGAAGGCGTGAGCAGAATACGCTCGCCGGAGCACCGAACGTTCGTCACCCAGCAGGATACGTTCGATGCCCGAAAGGCGTACGTGACCGGGCGTCTCAGGGAGGGTGTGTGTGTGCTGTTTTTTTTCGTCCAACCTGTCTATGCTCGCTTTAACCAGCAGGAGCCACAAGAATTAAACTAAACCACAGCCGACCCAATACCCAAACCCACACAACTGGCCACTTTTTTTCGGTTGCCCGGAGGCAAACGCCGTCACCCCGATGCCCTGTTGGCGGGTGGGCGCGCTCCTTCGTTTGACGACTTGCCGTTCATCACCATCACCATCATTGGGTGTCACTTTCAACGGTGACGGTTTTGTTTGGTGACGGATTCGGTTCGGTGCTAGATTGATCTTGTTGGCTTTCCGAATACCCACTACACCATTATTCATCCCCTTAGCCTGGGCGGATAGGTAGTGATTATCGATTGGAGTAAATCATAGTGTGGACAAATGGTTTCGGTAGCACGGTTTCGAGAAACAGCACACCACACATTTTATACGCCTACACTTTGCATGGTTGTGTAACATGTAATTTCTGTTCTGTTTTTTCATGTGTTTTTGGTGTAAGTTGTACCCATGAGGGTGGTAGTAAAAAACAGACTTCTTGTTTTCTCGTTTTTTCCCGCTCTGTGCCAGAAGCATATAACAGCAGCATCCGTGAAGCCGGTACACAAGCATATGCACCTTCTGGGCAGCGCCGTGTGCACGCTGCACGATCGTTACAATATTAAAACGACACCTCCAACCAGCTCTTCGCTCTTCCGAATGCGTTTGTTTGTTGATAAGCATTTTACACGCAAATGAACGCAACACATGTCGCACACTGGCGAGGAAAAAACACACGACTTTCGGTTTACTTTTTCGTATTCGCTTTTCCACCACGCATTCACCAACAAAGTTGACTCCCGGAGGGCAAAAGAAGTTGGGGTGTGTGTGTGTGTGTGTTTTATTTTTTTTGAAAACTCTTGAGGCTGGGGTTCACTTTTCGGGCGGAAAACATATCCCTCTCATGCATACGTTACGCGAAGGATACTTTTTTACACACAATTCTTCGTGGAAAACTATTTTCCAGGTAGCGAACACACTCATGCACCGTCTTTCTCTTTCCTGCCCGAGCGTCGACGATCATCGCATCTGTGGTTTTGTACTACACGCTTACCAACACGCTTGGTGGCACTTGGCAATGGCACAGGGTGTTTGCCTTCAGGGTGTCGATGTAATAGAGACTCAATTAGGAATGGTAATAAGGCAATGGTAGAAATTATTATTGTGAACACGCCGCGTGTGCGGTTAAGCAAAGCAGGACCTTTCATGTGGTGGTTAAGTTTTTTTTCTATCATAAATGGGAAGGAAATTGGGTTGAGCGAGCCAAATTGTTGGCTAAGGGCTTTTGTGTTGTTTTCAATATGACTATGGGAAGGAGCATGAAAGTGTGCATTAAATAATGGAAAATATTATAAGATGTTTACCAAGAAACTTAAGTCAAGGAGCATAAATTGCCAGAGTCAAATAAATTCTAAGATGTTCTTCAGTTTATATTGAATATGATGAATAGAACATATGGAGTTATCTTTGTGTGTTGCCTTCAAAATCCTTCGACTTAGCACTCAATCTAAAAAGTTGGGTTACATTTTTGAGAACGTCTCATAAGAGGAGTTGGCTATTGAACCTGAATTAGAGCTGTCTGGTTTAAGATTCAAAATATTACTTCTAACCTTTGAACCTTATACGACCCTTATAAACTGACCTTTAACCCGTATATGAATGCTTGGTTTGTTGAAGCTGCTGGTACATAATCTGCCCGCTAGATGCCTGAGGATTTATTGCGTTTCATTACACAGCTATTTCGGAGCGGTCCCTTGGTATAGTCGTCAAATCGAACGACTCAATAACACGCCCGTAATGGGTTCAAGTCCGGAATGGACCGTCCCCCCGTAGGAAGGAATGACTATCCGGCTACGTGGTATTAAATAAAGTCTTGATCAAAGCCTTATAAGCCGGCATGTCCGCGTAGGACGTTACGCCAAATAGAAGAAGAAGCACACAGCTATTTAGTGATTTATTAAATGTATGGAGCACACCGACTATTGCTAGTACGTATTGACTTCTGACCCAAGTGCCACAAATCCACTAAACGACCACTAAACGGCTTCTAAACGACTCAAGTTCTCTACCTAAACGGAATATAGAAAGACTTCGTTTAGCAGACGGCAAACGACTCATGCATTCTAAAAATAGGAAAAAAGCTGGTGGCGCTCTCTGTTGGTGGGATACCCCAACCAGTTGAGCTTCATCGCTTGGAGGAGAGCTTTCTCATTTCCTCTGTACTGTTGTATGGTTTCGCATTGAAGTTGTGCATCGCTAGAACTAGAACGGCGATACGATTGTTTAAATACTAAACTCCAACGGAAACCACCAGCACTGAAGCAAGTGAGATTTGAGTAATGGTCGTTGGTGTTGATACCCACGTATCTGACCACACGACCATTCATATAGATTTTTGCTCAGAAAGTTAGAAGGCTATATGGGTCATGATAAGATGAAACTTGTCGAAACACATTGCAAGAAAAGGATAGCAATATAATGATGAGTTGTAATACGCCATCTATTGATCAAACCAATGAAGCTGTGGAGCTTTCATTTTTTTTTCTATGGATATTCAATTTTCCAGTCGTTTAAGCTTAATCTGTGGCGCTTGGGGAGTATGGTTAGTAAGATTCCGTTTCTGATGAAATCCAAAACACCAGTTTCGGACGGAGACGAAGACGGCACCGAGGCCGTCCGGAATCCAAGACAGCCCGAGACGAAGTCATTCTGAGTTTGGAGTCTAGTTGAACCATCCGAAGCTAGTCGAAGTCGAAGACAGACAGAACTAGTCGATGTCAGAAACTAAGACGACCTATAAAATGTGTTTGAGATCAGGCCAGTGAACAGCAAATTAAGACTTGCCAGTTGTAGCTCTTAGATGCCTAAATAGTAGCTCTGGTTTGCTTTAGAACCTCCAACACTGACTTAGACGTGTTCCGGATGACTTTGAATCCGGCGAGTTGAATCAATTCCTATCGAGTCCGGAATGGACTATTCCGAAAAATGATAATTGTCTCCTGATGATTCCGGAGCTGGTTCCAATAATTTTGGAACATAATAGGGATTGACTCCTGTTCTTTTTTTTGCCAACTTTGCCCATCACTGCAGCTAGTTTGTTACGATTTTTAGTTGGTTTTATGTTTAAGTAACACAGTTTTAAAATTTTATTCAACAAATTATTTTGTGCTTTTCATGCTTTATTTTTATGTTTCGTCTTTATCTATTAGTTTTCTTTTTTTCAATTTATATCTTTTTCATGATATTTATATATTTTTTACTCTTTTTGGTTTTATTCCGAGTCTTTTCGAATGGTTTTAATGACCTTAAATCAACTTACAGATATTATTACATCTTGATTTGATACCTTTGTAATGCGATGATCGTACAACTGTACCTCGAGTACCGTCGCGGTAGGTCAGTGTTTCGCTGACATGTATCGATGTGAAATAATATTTTGTTCGAGCGGACTTTTCAACACTTGATCGTCCAGGCGATCATAGAAACCCAAAAGGGGTTTCCCTTACTGGAAACGTTGGAGTTTAGAAGCCTTACCTTGGGCAGTGGGACATAACTAAACTCTTGAAATAAGTTGGAAGGCGAAGATTTTTGGGCAGAGTAATGTCCTATCTTGACAGTCCGAACGAATCTGACTTGCCACGGTTGGAATTGGTTTTATTTATACTCAAATGAAGTTAAGGGTTTCGCACATTTGGTTCCGGGTTTATGTTGGAAAGTTATTGTTTTCACTCAGCTAGTTACGTTTGTCTTTTGTTGACAAGAACGATGGTTCTTGTCACTAAGTTCCTGTTTTGGGTTTAATACATATACTGTTCCTGATTTGGGTTACATACTGTTCCTGCTTATGTTGTGCGTTTCGGTTGTTTCTGATAAGTGTGTCACAATTGTTTTTATATGAACGGTGTGGCCTGAATTCTTCCGGTTGCGTTGCTATGGTTTGATATGATTTACTGAATGTGTTATAATGAATGTGTTACAATGGTGTGGCTTGACTTTCCAAAGTGTGTTACAATGTGTCTATAGCTGAAAGTGTATTTTAATAAGTTGTGTATAGCAGATATGCTACACCTTGTAAGGACATGTTTCACTTATCACCTTACAAAACGATTAACTGTCGCCTGAACCTATAAGTGACAGCAATCAACCCAGTAACAACCACACCCACCAAACCTGCTTAACAGATCCACGCGAAAGACTAAACATTATGATACTTACCCCGCGTACTTAAGCGACCGTATCGGTGGGTGCGCGTGCGGCTCTCCCTCATTAGCTGTTGGTAATTTATTCCGCAAAACCCCGTATCACCACATTGCGGCATATTGCCGATTGAAGCAAGTGTCGCTCGGTGCCATCCACACAAAGGCGCGCGATTTCTTAGCGCCACTTTTTTCCCATGGGACGGACCGAACCGCCTGGCACGGATCGCGATGCGCTGCTAAAATGCATACATAATCCCATCAGCGGTCTCGCGACCGCGCTTATCTCGCAGTCAGACCCTCCGTTTACTCCCCGGCCCGGGTGCGGATCGGTATTTGCATGTGTCCCGGCGGTGCTGCAAGATGTAACGATATCATAATCAAATTATGAGGATTATCATTAGTCGCGCTCGGTTGCATTGCTTTATCGTGCCAAGGAGCTGTACCCACCGAAGGCAACCATAAAATGGGCTTATGAATGCAAATTATTGCCCAGCGATACATACACGTATCATATCGCTTCTCTCAATGCTGGATGCCCCGGAAGCAGGTCCGAAACGTTCGCAGCCGAAAACCCGCGTCGCTCGTCGAGCGATGGTGCTGAGAATATTCCCATCCGAACGGCCTGCATCATTAGCGCTAACTACCGGAGAATAACTAATTGGATCATCGGCACCACTCTTCGGCAATTGGGCATTGGGAGATGGGTAACACTGGCGAGCATCCTTGCACGGCTCTACGCTTGGTTCAAAAATTATTACGCCTCACTGCGGCCTCGCCAACAAAGGCTTTACCGGTCTGGAAGAAAGTGAGCAAGTACTTAGGCTGCAATAGAAAAGAAATGCAAAACACACTGATGGAATGGAAGAAATTTCACGCTCCTTATGGTGGGATCGGTCGAGGACGTAAGGATTAACCTTGCTCACGAGAACGAGCGATCCGTTCTAATCCTTTCCACAAACAGCTTTAGTCTGAACGCTTTTCGGTTACCGCCAAATGGCAGTCTCTGCATGCTGTGCCGAGTTTATATGTGTGTGTTTGTGCACAGGTTTTTGGTGCCTTTTCGCCCAAGACGCATCCCAGCGTGGGTGAGAAAATGGAAAGTGAAGGATAATCCAATTTCGATCGTACACAAACATATCCTTTTTTCCGGCTTCCCCCGTGTGCTCTCCGGGGTCTGCCTGCACTGTAGATGTGAAAACCGACCGACATCGGCTACACAAACCGGTACCTAATCTAATAACGTCTCCAACAAACGATGAGAATGACGATGACGAGTCCAATTGCTCGCATGGCTGGCGCATGTATGAGACTAGGGAAGGAAATTTTCTGGAACGTTGAATTTCTTAGTTTTTTTTGGAGGGGTATATTGAATTGATTGTTAGTACGATATGGGAAATAACAAATGCGATAAGCGAAAAATTATAATAATCATTTTTTGTAGATTTTGCGTTCACAGTGTAATGAAAAATTTAAGGAAGTAAGTTATGCAACATTTATTTTTAGTCAACATGTAAAAAATAACTTTTAACTGTTTAGAGCCATAAATATTTGGTTAAATGATAAAATACTTTAAAAAGTGTGATGTACTTTTGCACATCGAAACATTGAACAGTTGATTAGTGGTTTTAAAGTATAATTCATGTTTTAATAAATAATTCATTTGAACAGTGAACGTTAGAGGAAAATTAATTCTGAGTCCTTTCTTACCATCAATGACCTCAGGTGTTAATACCGTTATATTTGTTTATTAGTATTTATACATGGCTTAACAACATGCCCATTTTTAATTCAAAACTTAAACGGACACAAATCTCACATACGGAATGTTCCAAGCATAAGGTAGACGAAGATTTTTTTCGGATTTGTTTTTAATGGAATTAAGAATTATAGCAGAAACAAGCACAAATATGAAATCATGATGAAGATGGTTTGGTCTTCGAAGTTTTCATTTGATTTTGATTTAAGCATTTCTTAAACCATTGTTGAATATCTAAAAAAGAAGAAAGCTAACTGTGCTATAAAATAACGGCTAATTTGAAATGTTACGTGTGCTGTTACTGTTTCTCGTTTATCCGTGATTACGGATAACCCGCTAGCGGTTACCAGCGGACCCAATCAGCATGCTATAAATGCTTCTCAAAACGAGGAAAGGGCTGCACTGTTTGGGTATCCCACCAACAGATGGCGCCAATAGCTTTTTTTTGCTATTCATAGAATGTATTAGTCGTTCACCGTCTGCTAAACGAAGTCTTTCTATATTCCGTTTATGTTGAGAGCTTAAGCCATTTAGATCCCGTTTTGTGGTCTTTTTGTGGATTTGAGGCACTTGGGTACGTTTAGCATGATTATTAATTTTTCCATTCTTTTAAGCTGATTGGATGTCGCTTGGGTTTGCTTAGAAAATAAGTCTGATCTGTTTTTTTTAAACTATAAATGTTCCTGCAGCATGAATTGGATTTTTAACAATGGAGCATTTATATATGTACATAGTCAATGTTTGCTGTGTATGCTCCTAAAATTGAAATCATTTTTACATATTTTATCACAAATTATACTTTACGCGTAGTTTTTTGCATAAAAAAACTCATGAAACAAAAGAAAACAAACAATTATTTCATCTCGATGAGATGTGAACAGCAAAGCTTTCTCACTCGTACATTAGCGCAGTGTAAACATCACTGAATAAGTCGTTTTGTCATTGGGTAGTTCAATGTTTAGCTACAGCCAGAGTGACCAGAAATACCGATGTATATATATCAGGGGATTGAAGAAAAAATCTCAATTATTTTAATCACTGAACTATAAAACTCAACCAAATAATCAAATCCAGCGAAAATCAAATAACAGCACGTACGATAAAATCTTATCCGATGGAGCACTGTAGCGGCCCTTAGAGGTCGCTTGGAGCTCCGAAAAAAAGAACTTGCCACCAGAGAGAAGAAAATGTGCGTCTTAGTCCTTCTTTGGCTTAGAATTCCTGATCCAATTTTCAGATCAACACTTCATAAAAACCTTCGTTTGTGTAACCGCTGAAACAAATCTTATTCATATCCTAGATGAAGGATGCATTTTATTTTTTGTTACTGAGTTTCGAGTTTTATCCTACGGAAAACTACAGTTAAAATGTTGGTGTTCCTACCGAAATGTTCCAAAATAATCTGGCCCCACTGGCTACAGCTGTCATTTGCTTGTTGACGTTTTTTTTTTCTGTAGCAAAATTTCAAAGCCGCAGCAACGCGCGAAAAATAACGAAACAGTAAAGATTGTGTGTTTATGATAGTTTGTGTTATTTTGCCATTGAATTGCTATTTGAACCGCAAAACTCTCAGTGCGTTCAAACCAACAGTCCACCATGTCTACATCGATCGTAGGAAAGATAGCGTCCGTGTCGTTGCAGAACTTTGTGTATGTTTATCTTCTCGAATGGCTGCTGT
>SIXB01002379.1:0-29162 GCA_007018985.1 Anopheles bwambae | reverse complement strand
GTGCATGCCAGGGTCCCCAATCCTGCCGTGTGGCCCCAGCAAAGACCCAGAGCCATTGCCTCGGACGGTTCGCTTACCCTTCCACCAGTTGCCACCTTATGGGCGCCTTCAGAACTGGTTACCTTACCGCGGCGGCTGGTTACCTCGAACATAGCGAGTGCTCCTCCCTCTCTCTCTCCCTCTCTCTCTCTCTTCCACCTCTTTCGCACCAACGCGCACGAAGCCCTCACGTATGTGCGGCTTGCGGTGCTACGCGAATCGTACGCGTCTCGTCATTCCTGACTTATATTGGCGCGCTCGGAGCCACCGCAAGCTTATTTCGAGTCCGAATCGCGCCGGAGACGGTTCTCGCGTACGGTTGGAAGCGGACGAGCAGCGAAACTCGATAGACAGTGTCTACCACCAGAGCCGGAGAGGTTCTCTCGATCGAGCTCGACAGTGTATCGTGACGGAACAGTGCGCCATACCAGTGTCCAGTGATCGAGTGCTAGAGCCTAGCTCGCCCCAATTGTGGTGGTGTGTAGAACAACAGTGAAGAAGAAACAGTGCTGAGAATTTCTCTCCCTACAAGTGAAGAGAAGCAGCTTAGCCGCTAGACAAAAGTGTACCGTGCGCTTTTCGCGGTGATCTCTGTGCGATTTTTTGTGAAGCGTACTCTAAACAGCCGGCAGGACTAGAGCTGGGCCGAGCTCCAACCCAACCGTGCGCCATCCTACTCCCGCGTGAAACTTCCTCATCTTCCCAAAGGTGAATGTCGACAATTATCTGCAATTATTTCGGACTCAATCATTGCCCCGCCGGTGATTCCCATCTTCTCCGGCACTCCCCTAAGGGCAGCAAAGGGCTCTTACATCACGTTCTTTGTGGCCGTTTTGACTTTGTGCTTACCTCATCCTGTGATCGTGTGTTCTGTGCGTTCTGCGTCTTTAATTTCCCCGTCTGTGTGCAAGATCTGGTAGGGGAAAAAATCATAATCTGACGTGCCTCAACGTCAAGAACATGGAATTGTGTGGCGAATTCACAGCAAAACCACACAGAAAACCCAAAGTCAAAGTGTGGAAGGACGATGTTTGGGGCAAAAAGTATACCAAACGACACTCTAACGATCATGCCTTAACCGCTTTAAAGTGTGAAAAAATCCTCCCTCATTACTGTACACAAATCCATACAGGGCTGTAACTCATAATTGAATCAACAGAATCGATTTGTACCTACGATCGACTCGATTAGCTCGATCGACCAGATCCATACCATAAGCGGTCATTTAAATTACATTTGTGGTACGGTACCAGTGGATCGTTTTTTGCTCTCGTTTTTTTTTGCTTCTTACAATGTTTTATCGATGTGTTTTGTTTTGTTTTTGCGCGGCAAGGTGCTATTGTCAATGTTAGGTTTGAAAATTCCGCGCCAAAAACCTTGTGCGCACGCAGTTCCGCGTTAATCGTACGCGCGTTCACTCACCCACGCTACTTCCCCTCCCCCGGTGTGCACTGTTGCTTTTTTCGGGTTTCAATGGTAGTTTGCACGAACGGAACTAGCCGATGGAACGGATCGTGTGAAATTCACACCGTCGAAAATCGAGGCCACTAATCGTACCGATCGTAAAGTCAAGGATGGCGCGCGGTACGTTTGCCGGTTCAAGTATGCGTGTAAAACTGTCAATTATGGATTAAGACCAAGCAAACAGGCTGCTAATCCACCATAATATCATGCTTGCTTGAATATCGACCCATTAATAGCAGCTTGTTGATGCCAAGATTGTCACCGCACTGGGTGGAACGCTACTGCCCATGCATGTTGCTGTGTTTGCACCTTTCCGCTGGCAAAGGTCAACGAGAGACCTAATAATATTCATAATTAATTTCCGCCTGCATGGAAACGGTGTTAACCCACTTCTCTTATGCTATCGGCATCGGCGTTCCGGTTGGGCTGCTTGGGCATACCACCACGATCGGCAAACGATCGGCCGTCTGATCCGACGTTCTGGTACTGACACGCCGGAACCATTTATCATCTCCGCACCGAGAGTGTGTGTGTATGTCGTTCTTTTGGAACAACACGGCACGCAGATCGCATTTTATGATCGGGTTTAGCATGAATTTTGTTCTCCGCCGTGAAATGGATGCCGTTTATTACGACTTACTGCTTGCAATCGCGACGGCCAATCAAACACAAACAAAGCAGACAGAGCATTTCGTATCCGCTCCCAATTGGCCACCATGAACTATGGATCCAGTACGAGACAAGACCTTGGAGGGCTGGAATTTATGAGCACAACGAAAAGGGGACAGCCTAAAAACCACAACGACAGCTTGTGCACAATAAAAGCCCAGCGCGTGCTTAAGATGAGCGGGCTCGATCACGAAATGTTGAACAGTGTTTCTGTAATCTACAAATGTGTTAAATTTTACGATGAGCTCATACTGTCGTCTGGGAACCCGGGCAAGATCAAGGATGTTTGTTTTCAAAAATTCCTTTCCGATTCAAGTGTTTCATCAGATGATCTAACGTATTCCCGGTAGCTGTTTGGGGGCATTGCATCTTCCGTTAGAATGCCTTACAAAAACTACGGAAATATATTCCTCAAAATGGCGATCAACTAGAGCCTGCTAACGAGGAACAACGTGCCCACATCGCACGATCACGATCGCACAACTTAGATTGAATGGGATGAATGCGAGGTTCCGTTTGATTTCAAATTTTAGCCCCATAAACTAGCCATTTTGTCATTCCTCGAGCAGGAAAGAGCGAAGTGCGTATGACGGACTGGCGACCACAATTTATCATCGATTTTACCTTGAACTTGCGCCATGGTTGGTACCGTCCAGTGAGGAAGAAGGAATTGAGTGAGAAAAAGCACACACAAAAAAACCCCAACCAAACCTCCATCGTTGCGGTCTTTAATGAAGCGCTAAAACACAACGCAGACCGTGGCAGCTACATGAAATGTGAAACAAAAAATGGTTTTCGATCGTAATCCAAGCTCGCAGCTCAGCACGCACGCTGGATCCCTTTCGAGTGCGTACAGAAGAAAACATCGCAAATGAGTGAAGCTGAAGCTTCTCGCTGGCTTTCAATTTCATCTCGGGCCGTGGAGAAGAAGCGCGAAGCAGTTTAAAAAGCTCCACTGGAGGCGGACGGTCATTAAAATGTTTCGTTCCAAACGGCGCATGATGGACGCGAATCTTTTAAGGGCGATCGTCTATTTTTTTACGAGCTCTGTCTGTCAGCTCTGGGATAATTCATTTCAAGGATGGAAAGGGGAACCCGTCACCATTAAAAGTTGCCATAATTAGATGGCGCTTCTATTCTAAAACTGCTTCAATAACTTGTTATGTTGTCATGAAAGATGGTTCCAGACATCTTTTTTTGATATTTTCAAGATCACAAGATCAGACGAGATCATATATTGTAATATGATTTAACTACTAATCTCTAAACACAAGAGTATCATTCAAAACATATGAACTCATTGGAATATATTACATTATGTATTCTACAAGCTTTTATCTACACACTATTTATCTAACAGCTTTTATCGCGTTTAATTGAAGGATATGAGCAAACGTCTGTCCATAACTTTGTTTGAACGATACAAAAAGTGTGATATTTCGCACCAGGAAATCAAATACTTCCTGCTCAATCTAGCAAATGTCACACTGTTACGGACGCATAAATTCACATTCACTACAGAAAATGATTCAATTATCTAATGCACGAGCATGGCAAGGCAATTCATTCATTAACGCACTTTTTTTTTCTATGCATTTCATCAATTAAATGCGACTGACAACAATCTCGCTTCATATTGCCATTCCAATCGATCGGTGGCAGTTCCGCATAGCGACAAAAGTTGCCACCGGCAATAGCATTTGTAAATTAAATGTAAAGGCAAACGCACCGATATCAATCGAAATTGCAATCAATTTCCACAACTATATGGTGGAAACCATAGAATATTCTTCTACGTATGCGTAATATTTTTGAAAAATAAAGAAAAAGGTTTGTTATCTGTTCTATTTACCTACGCTCCTGGTGATCCAACTGCTGGAATTGCTTCGGTCGGCGTTAATTGATGATTAAACTGTAGCAACTTGCAACCACCTGGTCGAGAGTTCCACTTAAGTGGCATTCGAACTTGAACTTGAAAATGTAAACGTTTCTGTGTAATACGCTCGACTTCCACTGCTCTCCAGCTCACCCCCACATCTCCGGCATGGATATGCGTTGGCGGTATCCCAACACCTTCTCGTACGATGCGAAACGTAGGAAAATATCATATCCGTGTCCAGAGGGGGAGAGACATATGCCGAGCCCAGTTCACGATATCGAAACCGGAGAGAAGCCTAATGAATAATTCTTCCATGGTATGTGCTACACGGTAAGCGCTGTGAGCAAGTCAATCAACCTCTGGAGCGGATCAAGCAATTAACTCCGAACACCCAAGGGTCTAGTTTGCTGGAACAGGTGTTAGAATCGTGCCTGCAGTTTAGCGCGCGGGTTAGTAGAGGCAAGGTACTTAGAGTCAATCGAGTGGTTGAATAATTAATGGGTAGAGTTTAGCATCTCTTTCGCTACGAGTTGAGTAGTAGAAGCAGTCTTGAACGATCTAAACAAGTTCGTAAAACTATGTTTTATCGTCGCACAGCTGTTTTAAGACACTAAGCCGAGAATTTAGTACGATCCACTAAAGCACACGGTTTATGAATGTGTTGACGAGGAAGGCAACACCTCCCATTATAGCGATTATTCCGGTTCATGGACAACTCTCGGCTAAAGAGTGTTGTTGACTCTCCAAAATGAAATCCACTTTAAACATGGCACCTTTTTTTAAGCTCATTATATTTCGAGCAATCCTTGTTGATCGCCAGAACCCGGAAATATCCTGCTCTAACAAATCCAGCAGCAACACAAACTGCATTCTTCCGTGCTCCTTCCCTACCTGTTACCAACCTGTCTATCTCCGCATTTGCCGTTGCACACACCTGGCCAGATTCGACGGTAAAGTATGGCGATTCAACCAACAGGTAGCAGCACACATCGGTGTGGACCCGCCGCTTGCTCTGCCCTTGTTACCATGGTGATACGTGGACGGTGTGTCAATTCTATCTTGTCGGGCGGGTAGGCTATCGCTTCGCCAAACTTTTAAGCTGCAACTACACTACGGCCCGTCGAGAGGGTGGTGCTGAAAGTGAAAGGATTATTGTCATTTTGTTTCATTTTTGCGCTAGTAACACACACACACGCACGGGCGCAAAGCCAGCTTACCAGTGACAGGAAATGGGACGGAAAAGCAAAAACCCAACAATGCAGCAAGAACGTTCACGTCCAGCGAGCTCCGCTGGACACGCCACACCGTTGAGTGTCTCGGAGAGTCGATGGTTACCTTGATCTTGGCAAACCCGTACGATATGATACGTACACTCTAGGGGCACTCTAGGTGGTATCGTATGTCGATCGTGCGTGTTTTGCGACTGGGGACACAATGTTACGGTGGGTTGTATTTCCGGAAAGGATGTCAATTATGGTAGTAGATATGAGAGAGTTAGAGTGGGCTTTTGAAAATAGCACCAGAAGCAACCGAAAGTCGATATAGAATCCATTAGCGAGCTCATATGTCATGCTAAAAACAATCCCAAACGATATTCATCCAGCAGATAGAAGTCCAGAGCTCCAGAGGTTCAGCAGAGATCTTGATTCAAGGCCTAGGCCACTATCTCATACGGGAACCTTTTACTGAATATCTAAAGTCATTTGGGGACATTAATTCCTCTGTCAACAAAAACAAAACAGGGGTAATAAAATAAAAACGGTGTAAAGTACACATCCGTCTCTCTGAAGGCACTCGCAGTTCACCGTTCACCGTAATTAAATAAATATAGTTTACATTATTCAAGTTACACCACATTCACTGGCAAAACGAGAAGAGCAATGATCAAACGAGAGGCAAAGGAAACAAAACGATCGTACGCGAGCCACACGCGCCGCTATCCTATTATTTAATCACACAACAATCAAAAACTGCATCTCATCCATAAATCATCAATCACGACCAGTCTGCCACTGGGCACTTAACCGTCGCACGGGTTTATTAGTTCTCCTGTGCCTGCTTTGTTCGTGACCGACGGCGGAACGTGTCGAGGCATCACCCGTCTGGCGCAAGCATCATTCAAATATGCAGATTCGCGACAGCTAGATCATCCTCGGAATTACATTCTTGCGTTGCATAAGCTTACGCCTTTACTGGACATTGTGATGACGTCATTTTAAAACTTCTGGGTGAAAAAAGCACTGACCCTATTTTCTATGATCCATCGTGTCGAGCGCGGTCGAAGTGATTGATGATCGTACCGAACAATTATAGATCTATTAATTACTTTACTGGTCATAAATGGCTGTGTGGGTAAATTGAATGTTCAGACAACTGATGATTACCCTCGAACACTGTAATGAAAAATTACAACCGCAGTTTTTTTTTCCATTCCACCGCTAAAAGGCCTTTCGGATGGGGGCTGCATCCTTTACGAAACCGAACCAAACGGTTGTAAACGCCTGGAAGCTCCTTCTCCGTACTAACACACTGATGAGAACACACGAGGGCCATTGTCACTTCACAGTCACAGTCGGCGGGACACGGGTGCGGGCAGCGATCGCACTGCTTCAACAAAGGTTACTTGACCCACTAACACACTCCACCGCCTGCCGTTGTGCGGCTCCGGTTTTTTTTCCGATCTCCATAGCTCCTGCCCAAAAAGCAACCAAAAATGCAGTCCTCAATGATGGAGAAGCTAAGCTTCCTGTACAAACCGTACGTGCTGGCGGTGCTGACGATCGGTTACATTGCCGGCGAGCTGGGCCACTACCTGATCGGCGTCACCTCGAAAGCGACCGCCATCGAACTGGACTACGGTGATCAGGCCTGCCAGCAGAACCATACCGACTTTCTGCGCCACGAGCTGCCGGCCCAGTGCGCGGAGTTTATCATCGAACACGAGTAAGTAGCTCTCTCTCTCGCTCTCTCTATGGCAACACGACGCATGTGTGCTTTATGAAACGGTCTACTTTGCTCGAACGACAGATGCCACCAGCAGCACATCAACGGCACAGTCTACTGCGAGTGGAACTACAATGGGCTCGGGCTGGAGTATCAGCTGCTGGCCGGGCCGAGCTTTATTGCCGTGTTTACGGTGATGGGCGTCGTGCTGGGCGTGGCCGCCGATCGGTACAACCGCGTGCGGATGCTGTTCGTGTGCACGCTCGTGTTTGCCGTGGCCATCCTGCTGCAGGGTACGGTGAAGGAGTACTGGCACCTGATACTGCTGCGGATGGTGATGGCGGCGGGCGAGGCCGGCTGCAATCCGCTCGCCACCGGCATCATGTCCGACATCTTCCCCGAGAGCAAGCGGGCCCTGGTGATGGCCATCTTTAACTGGGGCATCTACGGCGGGTACGGAATCGCGTTCCCGGTCGGCCGTTACATCACCAAGCTGGACATCGGTGGACTGGTAAGTGGAAGCGTTCCGCTGTACTTGCCGGACTTGTGTCTAATTGAACCCCTCTCTCTCTCTCTCTCTCTCTCTCTTAGGGCTGGCGTGTGTGCTACTATGGTACGGGTGTGCTGGCACTCATCATGGCCGTGCTGACCGGCACGACCCTGCGCGAACCGGAGCGTCAAAGTATCGGCGAAGATGCCGCGGGCAAGGCAAAGATTAACCTGGTGAAGGTGCTGCTGCAGCCGCGCGTTCTGCTGCTGGTGCTTGCCGCCTCGATCCGCCACTCGGGCGGCATGACCTTCGCGTACAACGCCGATCTGTACTACAACATCTACTTCCCGGATGTCGATCTCGGCTGGTGGCTGTTCGCCGTGACGATCGGTATCGGCAGCATCGGCGTGGTGGTTGGAGGCATCGTGTCGGACAAGGTTGTCGCCAAGATGGGCATCCGGTCCCGGGTGGCCTGTTTGGCGATCAGCCAGCTGCTGGCCACGCCGTTCGCGTTCGGTTCGGTGTACTTCGAGCCACTGTGGGCGATGATCACGCTCGGAATCAGCTACTTCTTCGGTGAGTGAGCGCCCTGTAAAAGCGTCCGCGTTTCCATGGTAATCAACTCTCTCTCTCTCTCTTATCTTGCAGCCGAGATGTGGTTCGGCATTGTGTTTGCCGTGCTGGTGGAGATCGTCCCACTGCAGGTCCGATCGACCACGATCGGTGTGTTCCTGTTCGTGATGAACAACATCGGTGGCAACCTGCCGATCCTGGTCGATCCGCTGGCGAAGGCGATCGGTTACCGCGGCTCGGTCATGTTCTTCTACGCCGGCTTCTACGGCATCAGCACGGTGCTGTTCTTCATCACGATGTTCTTCATGGACGGACCGAAGCCGGAGGAGACGGCCGCCACCATCGGGCACGATCCGACCAGCCACGCGAACCACGTCGAGATGGGCCACGAAAACAACACCTTCCAGCCGGACGATTATCTGCCGTCGCCGCACGCGAACGGGCATACCGCCAATGGGCATCGCAACATAGTCAGCGTACGACCATCGGAAAGCAGCCGTCTGTGAGGGAAAGCATTCCAAGGCATTCGAGGGCCAGGGGGGGCCAGCCAGGCAAATAACTATGGGCTACCTGTTCTACATGACGACCTAACTCGCAAAGTACCTCTGTCTGGTGTGCCCTGTAGACTGTACATGTTTTTTTATTTTATTTTATTGTTTTTCTCTCTCTAATAAGCGTGCCACGCCAGCCACGATGGCGCAATGGCGAGACCTGTTGGGCCGGGCGCAGAATCTCAGTAGCGCGCAGAGTGGCCAGAATCTCTCCCATTGATCGACTAAGCTTTTGATAAGATGTATTTATATAGTAGTGATCGATATCGATGACAACCACAATAATGCGCACATGGGAGTTAAGGAAAGGGTAACCAACCACGACGAACAGAATTCACACAAATCCATTCTTGTAGATCGTCATGGTGACGCGACATATTAAGTACAATTCCCCTCCTCCCGGTAGGAGCACGCTCGCCGCCAATATTACAATAGAGCTTTGACCTAGGTTATTTAAGTAATCAGCTCAATCACGTGCGTCGCGTCTAAAGCTAATTTTGTAGAACGTGTGCTACTACTACTATCATTGATAAATAATAAATCAACCAACGCGCAACACTCCTCCCGGGATGGAAACATTTCGGGACGATTTTAATACATGAGCTTCAATTTTACTCCGGTTCGGATATTATGCCACAGACTTCAAAACACGGACTTTTCATTTTGTTCTCGTTTTGCCTCTTTTATTACTTAATGTTTTAGGTTTATCATTTGCTCATTTGTGTTTGCCCATTCGCTTTCGCAGTAGCAGGTCTTTTTTGTTTTGTTTTTGATCGCACATTCAATGATGCTTTGCTGCTGCTGCTGCTGCTGTTGCTTCATGTTTAATTTTTGTATGATTTTCTGCGTTTTCTTTTGTTTCTTCCACACATCACCATCGGGCTTCCTTCTTCTGTGTTTTGTGAATTTTCTTTTCTTTCTCACTGCGCTTCCACCTTTCCACTACAAGCCTGTGTTGTGTTGTTGTTTTCGACGATTGTGTTTGATAAAAAATACACCAACGAATATTATGTGTACGAATATATGTCTCACATCCAGCAGAACCAATGGAACGTGAGGTGAGATGAGGGGTGAAGTAAGCACACTCTCTGCTTTCGGTTGAGATATAGATTGTGAGCCGAGGGATGCATATGATCGGCAATGGGGGGATAATGCCAAATGCGAAAGGAATTGTTTGATTGCTCTCTTGAAAATGTTTCACACCTCCACGTGATGCGGAACATGTTGGCATGCGGGGCCAAAGAAGACTAGGAGGAAGGAATGAGTATCCTAATGCGGCACGAAACAGACACATCTACACGCATACACACTGAATAAATAATATTTTTTTTGCTGTGGGGATCTTGTTACACGAAGACATACTGTGTGCGTTACGGGATATTTTTCAAGATTTGGCCGCTATCGCATAAGACGACCAAGCCGTAATTTCATGCAATATCCTTTTGTAGAGGTGGACCATCAAGATATATGAGCACATTATACACACACACACACACACTTATACGACACTGCCGTGCATAAAGGAGAATCACGCTCGGACGTTTCACACCAAACACGTAAAGGGGAAATTTTGAGAGATGTGATGACTTAGTCCTCACGCAGATAGGAAAACATTTAAAACACATACGTTTTTCGATTTGCTAGCACATCTAGCGAATAGATGAAAAAGCCCATTTCGGTTACAACGATCATTTATCCTTAAAGAGGTCAAATACTGCCACCAACGCCCGATAGATACACAGGCGTGCGCGGACTTACTTAATACCTTCTCAGTACTTCGGACGGGTGTTTCGTAAACCACAGTGTGAACAGAAATGTAATGCAGCATTCTTTCACCATACACATGCTGCACTGCTACTCCACGTCCCATGGTCCAGAGAGTTGGAGGAACTAAGATCACACAAACTTAGGGGATAAGTTGACTGAATCCGGACGATGTGTCACGCACATCGCTGCTTGTTTTCACTAAATTCTTTTGATATTTCTTAACATCTAGCCGACTCGAGCTCACTATAGTCACACACATACATACACACAAACATCATGCACACACACACATACATCGTACATCACAATGGAGTGTTGTTTTCCAGATCTTGAAGAGAGATGACGAACACAAAACCAACGTGACCGTAATATGATTGATAATGAATGATGAAAAATCGTATCAGCTGGTGGTTAGCTGGTGGTCCGAGAATAATCACTAGAAATTGAATTCTTGAACTTGCGCTCCGATGCACACACACACACACACGCGCAATCAAATCGGTGCAGTTACTCGTAAGCTTAGCTAGTAGAGCAGTTAGAGCTACAGTTCTTGTGCCATCTCTGTTTCCTTCTTTTATTCTGCGCCGCCACCGGGGAGTACCTTCATTGACTAAACTACATACTGTTCATCACACCTACGGATCATACTGCCCACCCACTGCAGAGAGCTGCAATCTGCTCTCAGCTCAAGCAGTTCCTGTGTGTTTTTGTTTGTGCTTGCACATACCGTGACTGTGTGCGCCGCGCGTATGCACTACTGCTGTAGAGGTTTCTACTTTGCTCATTCACTGCCACTCACTTGTCAACACAAAAAAGGCTCTCCTTCTCCTCCTCCTCCTCTGGTCAGTTCTATGCAAGTTAGTTTTGTAGTTTCGAGTGTAATTCTTTATTTATACTCCTTCATTCGTTTGATATACTATGGTGGAAAAACAAAACTAGCAATAATAATAAACGAAACTAAGACGGCCAATTCATAAGTTCAAAGTTCATAAATTCTTTTCAGGAGTCAAAACATTCTAGTGCCGCATTTTCGTACAAAAAAAGAAGAAGAAAACTAACGCCTCTCAAAACTCTACGCCGTGGTGGCACGTGCGACAACACTCGACGCACGTTACGAAACGTTGCGCACTTTGTCGCAGAAAGGCAACACGCTCTCCGTTCGCGCACTAAACTATCTTTGATGGAGAAGGAAAAGCACACCTTTCCTACCATCTATTATTAAGTGGTCGAGGACCGAACTGAACCAAACGTGAAAAATGAAATCTCGCCGTTCAAAAACAAAAACAAAAACTCTATCGATCGATCGCGATATAGAAGTCCTGCGAGTCCTTCACCCTGCCTTAAACACTATCATCACCCGGGGAAAGCGAATTGAGAAGATCGTTCTTTGTTTTTTTTCTCTCTCTCGAGCCTGTCTGCGGGTGTGTTCTTCCTACTTCCTCCATTGGTTGTGAGATATCGTTACTGTCTGCAAACGTTAAAAATTGTGTGTTTGTAGAGTGTCCCTGCAAATAATGAATGTTACCGTGATTCGGTTGCTAGCCAGAATGAATGCGTATCCTTCCTCTACTCCCTTCGCTTGAATATGCTTCAGTTGATCGATCTTTGAGAGGAATAACAAGGATTTGTGAAAGATCACGTACTACTGCTGTTCATCCGCCCACGGCCATGTCTGTTCTTTACCAGTTCCCGTCTACTGTCCGCCTCATCATAACTCCCTTCGTCCCGGTCATTTTTCATAGCCTCTGCGGGACACGGAATTTCTTCTTCGTAAAATGGCCACTTCTAAACGTTCGATCGAGAGATTGATTGTGTTACTAGAATGTTGTATCTCAGCAAGATTTTCAAAGGTATTGGACAAAGGCAGCGATCCTGTACATCGATTACAATTCTCAATCACAACGATATACGCACATACACACACACCTTTACTGAACGCAATGGAATTTTAGTTTACGTCGGTTGAACGTCGATTTTATGGTCGGCCACACTCTTTGGGGGGCATTGTATTTGCCTGCTGTACGACACTCCCAGACGAACTAGTGGCATGAGATATTATGCTGGCAGGGGCATGTTTGGACAGATGGTTTGCCTTCCTTGATTCCGAGCAGCTTGGTTTTACGACCACACCACACCCATGGACAGTACACATTTTTGCTCGCGAGTTCCGGTAAAGTTGATTTACTTAATTGGTACAGCTCTGCTTCGTTCGATTTAGTATAGTTCACGGTAAATATATAAGAATGTCAAATTTCCTCTCCCCACTGCTTCTAATAACGGTTCCTCGCGCCCCTCACAATCCAGCTATCTATCCATCGTTCCGTTTCTACTACTCCTTCGCATCTACGGCTCGGCGCCTCCCCTCTCTCCAACATCCTCCCGCCGTCCGACTGCAGGTTGAAGGCCGTGTCCATATATGTGGATGCCGCCGCTAAATACGCAATCGTTGCCATTTCTCTACACGCTTCGCCGTTCCGTCCGTCCCCGTCCTCGCTCCCATTCTTTTACAGCATTCCGATGATATTAAGCTAAGGTTGTGTGGTTTAACCGCTCTTAAATAATAGGATGGCAACCTGACCGAGATAAAAGTAAATGAAATGACGCGTTTCGTGCGTCACGTACGATCCAAAGTTTCGGCCCACGATGCAGTGCCAGGTGGGGTTGTACTTTTTGTCGAATTCTTTCTTTATGTAGGCAGCAATGTCCTAAAATGGAGAGCAAAAGATTAAAAAAAAAATTATTAAAAACTGATCGTGGAATTCATATGGTTAGAAAAGGTAACATGATCGTGGCTGTTTTAAGTTAATCGTCCAATCGTTGTCGCCCCATGTCGAATGGTTTGAGAAACAGTTCCAGCCAAAATGTCCAATTGTCCCAGCAGACTTGACCAGAATTCGTCAGGGGGGATGCTCCGTTCTTCCAGCCTCTCCGAAATACACACACACTGAACGTACTACATCAATGCAAAGGACAATATACAAGAGCAAGCATCTCATATGCAACAAATCCATACATTCATTGCAGAAAAGAGCACCGAAAGCGGTGCGAAACAACCCATTCGTGTGCAGCAATCGATGAAAACCACTGACACAACGCACCACATTCACCAAATGTGGCTCCTCTTCAACTGTTGTCTTTCTGTCTCATAATGCGCTTTATTTCTAGAAAAACGAAAAAAAAACAACCCACATAATGGTGAAGGCAAATTTGGGTCGCACGGCAGCACCGGCGGCAGCTGGAAAAATCTCTCCGCCAATCTCTGCACGACGGTACGCGCTTTTATTCCTGTGCACAAAAACTTTGTGCCATCAGCCGCCACCGGGAACACAGGAAATGAGTGCTCCCGCTGCTCCAAAGCACTAGCACAAAGGACAGCGTAAAGAACGAGGACGCTTGCTGAATAAACAGGATAAATGAAAGCATCTCCCTCTCTGTGTATGCACCGTCATGGCCTGGCGATGAAAGTGTCAAGTGAACGAACCACGCAGGATGCGGAGGGTAAAAATACATCTGCAGGGAGTTGCGTTTCTGTTGTTGGGCTGTGTGCATCGACGTGTACATGAAAAGTAAACATAATCAACCTCCACTTCCGGACTACGACGACAGCAGTGGGTGGCGGCGGCTTGCTGCTGGGCCATAAGCAGTGGGACGAGCAGTGGGTGGGTGGTCTGAGAGTGCGAGAGTTGAGTTGCTGCTGAGCTACTTGCCTTTGCTTGCCCCACGTTGCGATGGTGTGGTGGCTCAACTTCACCACCTGAGCACGAGCGATGTGCATGGGAACTACTAAAAGGCACAAGCGAGCGAGCGAGCGAGATTCGAACGAGAGCACACATACAGGAACTACACTCGACACATCATCTTGTTTGCACCATTCATCGCTCGCTTGTGTTTGTCTAGCAAATAGCGAAAGAGCGACATAATCAGCCTGGTGCTTCGTCTGTTTCTAACTCTGAAATACGACCCACAGCAGACACGAGAGCGAGAGAGAGAGAGAGAGAGAGAGAGAGAGAGAGGGAGGTAATCGCTTGTATGATGCCAGCTGTGTTGCATTGGAGTCAAAAGTCATGCTGGAAACTATACACTAATTGGGGCGAGATTTTAATTGCTGAAAACCCTACCAATTTGAATAGCATAGGATATTATTTATTTTTTCAAGCCAATCTAGCTTTTCAAACACTTTTCCCTATGGCTGGGAACAATTTGGGTCAGAGCTTTACTTTTATCTCTTTAATGAAAACATAAATTTTAAATCTGGAGTATTTGAGGAGTGGATGGCTGTGTGTGTGAAATACTTGTCCAATTTCATGAACATATCACTATCTATCCCACACATCAGGACACATACACCGCTGTGGCCACCCATGGCCTTGACTGACATCGTCACTGAGGATATGAAGCCGCTATTATTCAATCGAATTGTATCGTAGGCTTCGCGAGTTCTATTGTCCTACTGAAGGGACGATAGCATGCTAAGCTCCCATTAGTAACACACCACCAGCGAATGGATGCGGATTTTCCGAAAGCCCCATTTTCGATACGGAGGCACGGCCCTGTCCCTGCGGGCGGCTTGGAACAAAATTGGAGCACTTTTTCCTCGCGCTACACCCTGCGAAACACAATAAAAAGGTAAACTTCGTATCGATCTTGCCGCCGCCGACGGACCGACGCGCGACGCCCGGGGGGGCCACATTCAAGTAGAACACAAGCGTCAAACAGCGCACAAACCAATAAAACCTCCGAGGCCCCACACACTGTGCCGAAATCGAATGAGCACTGCTTACCCTGCTGTGTTGTGTGGGGCGTCTATTACACACATCCGAGAGAAACTTTTTGAGGTCAGTAACAGTGTGTGATGGCATAGATAATAATCTCAAGCTTTACTGCCGCGCCCCCCGACATGTTCTTGGGAGGGTTGGAATAATTGGAAGATTCTACTACCTTGGCACTAAATATGTTGCCAGAAAAGATAGGTCGACCTTTTGTGCGGCCATCTTTTTCACCTCCCTGTCTAGAAGAGGTATTTCCTTCATTGAACTTGAGCTTATTTGGCGCACACCGTTCTTTCCTTCAAAGAACGAATGCCTTCGCATACATCGAGGTCATCAACCAAATTCCGGTCACCTCAAACTGGAAAAGGCATATAATCGTTTTACTGCGCTATTGATTCTAGCCATGGTAAGGACGCCCCTTATGCTCGGGGAGCAAAGGAGTGTAAATTCGATAAACTCTTTCCCTGCCAGAGAGAGAGAGAGGGAGAGAGAAGTGCATAAAATTGGACGGATTAGAAACTTTTCCCTAGCGACATTTACAGCCATACCCATGGATCCATCCATCATCAAAACGAGCACCTTCACTAATCGAAGAGACGAAGGCAACAGCGACCCAAAAGCGGTGTGGTTCTTCTCTGAGCGGAACTACTTGCGTACGAAGAAGCTGGCAAAGTTTACCAACTGAACAAACCCTCCCACCATTCGTTACCCAATTCCAGGCAAATTTTATTATTTGGACCCGGGGAGTAGTACTGCTCCGATGCGCTATCGTTGATAGTTTTTGCTCAAGCAAAATTTATTTGTTTACCCAACACAAACAGCAACAAAACTCCGCACTTGCATGCGGGGGGGGGGGGGGAAACATGGATAGATATTTACGAACTGTAGCAGAAGAGACCTGCAGGATGTCCGTCCGGCTCCGTTTATAATGCGCTTTGCTTTACTTTACCTCAAACGATATGGTATTGGTGGTGGTGGTGGTGGGCAACCGTAACTTGGTTAAAACTTTATCGATCCATTCCACCACCGAGAGTACCTTTACCGGTGCAGCTCCGTACGGTAGGGTTGGATGGGTTTTAGGAGGTGAGTTGAATCCCTTGCCTCGCACCCACTCACTCACTAGTCAATTTTCTTTCGGCTAGGCATACAATTAACCAGTTCTTTTTAGCTATTTCAGTACATTTCGTCCTTCACCTAACGTCCTTCCAAGTAATGCAGAAAAGCAGAAACGATCGTGTTTGTCTGATGTAAAGAGCCCTTCAGTTGCTTAACAAAAGCGCATTGATAATTCGAACGCTTTGTACAGTCACGTAAAAAAAATCCGACCAAAAAGACATGCACATATACGTTCGTCACAGTTAAAGCATCTGCTTCTCGGTCTACTCACAGCACCATAGCTTTTTTGGTGCATTAAATGTCTAGACAAAAATATATTCCTACTACAGATTCAACATTTAGTGAGTGAGTCATTTTCCTCGGCGTTTTCAATCTCCGCCCTCTCGAGGGTACACGTTCTCTCCGCCAGTACACGGCAACAACGGTATTAAATCATTCAACGATGGTCAATTTACTCACTAAACGTTTTCCAAATGCTATTTTCTTTTTCTCTACCGAACAGAACACAGCGACGAACCAAAGGCGGCACCAGTTAAGCCCCAGGGTGGTACAGGTGGTGTACAGGAGGGACGGAAAATGATGATGAATTCACGGAAAAACGATTCAGATGAAGGAAGAAGAGAGCAAGGCGGCAGCACCAGGTTTTCCTTGGGTCAGTTGCTGAAACAACTTTTCCATCCAGATGAGCGCGCGCGCACGCTCCGGCCAATTGTAGCCGCACGAGCTTCAGAGCGGCAGGGATGGTGGTGGGTGCAAGGCGACTTTCCATCACCATCATCATGAGCATCATCGTCGCACACAGAGCGTTTCTTCTCAAGAGAAGCCTCCTTCCCATCATCATCGTCATCATATCTCGAGAGTGGCAATCGAGGGTTCTGGGGCATATGCTTACGGCTCTTCATTTTCCTACCAGCCCCCAGAGCACGCACGCTGCTGCTGGTCCTCTCTCTAGCTACTAAAATCTTGACATTAAATGGATTTATTATTCCATTTTCCGTCGGAGTTTCACGCGCGATGCCGCCCGGCCGAAAGCAAACGAGAAGCAAAAACAGATAACGAAGATACCGACGACGCGGGGACGGCCTTTGCCTTCTCGCAGTTAACAGCGAATAAAAGTTAATTCCAAAATTGAATCATATGCCAAAAGGAGCTCCACAGCAGAGTGGCAACGAAATGACGGACACCATTGCATTTCATTTCGCAACAAGACGACGCTTTGTTGCCCTTAAAGGTGGGCGCCCTTAAACCCACTTCCTGCGGCAAGGCAAAAAATTACACATACACACACACACAGAGTCAGCTATCCTGCCGCCCACACAAACAACGTTTCTACCACAATTAAACGGAAAGGTCGCGTAAACGGCATGCGGCGGATGATGCTTGTTGAATGTGGGCCGCAACTCCGAAAGTGTACAAAAACGGCCGCTTCTCTCTCGTTTCGCATTTTCCATCTGTAACAGGTTGGTGAATTATAATGTGCGTTGCCGCCGTCGGGCAGGGTAAGAGATCCCTGCTAAACCTTTCGCTTTGCTCTTATTCTCTCGGATAGACTCACCATTTGCTCTAATAATGCCAACACATCTCTCGAGGAGATGATGATGAACGGCGATGGCGTTGTTGAGCGTCGCTTACCCAACAAGAAAAATTCGGTCAATACCTTATTCTCTACTCCCCGAATGTGTGCGTGCTTGAGTGTACGCGGGTGTGGTGTATGTGTGAGTGCCAGGTATTTTCTACATGGCCCATATATTGTAATTTTGGCCGAGTCGAACCTCCTACCTATCGTTTTTCCACATCTTACTCCTCGCGTTCTCTCGTTTTTCTTCTCGCAAAAAAAAAATATCTCGCCTTCTCTCACACAGACACATTTTATGTGGTGAAAATGCGTTCCTCATTGAAATAAATGCTGTTCGATCATCATTTCCTTCTGGGCGGATGACGAAGGCCGGCAACGGTACGTTGATAAAAGCGGAGACCGCGAAACTTGCCGATGTGCCCCGCAGGGACACTAGAACGGACTAAATTTAGCAACGACACGAAAATAAAATGGAAAATTCCAGCAATTTGCTTGGGTCACCAGCTCTGGCACAGGCGCCACAGCATGGCCGGGGGACAGTATGTTTCGGGCAGCGTTGAAGCACCGTTCGACAGCTGAGACTCTGACTAAAGGGCGAAAATTAAATTTAAAAGCCTGGCTCTCCTACGGTCCCCCACAGACCATGCCGTCCGGTCGCTTCCTGCATTCTTTTCGCTATGGCTTTTATTCCGGCGAAAACCCACTCTTTTTACGTAGTTGGGTGTTATCGGCCCATTTTCCATGTTATCAACGTCACACAGATGACTATCTTTAGAATCCACCACACCATGGGCCAAAGGTTTCAAAAGCATTTCGCCCACAACTGTCACCTAGAAGAGGATTCCTCGCAGACTTCCTTCCCTTCAAGATGCATTTTGGATTTGGCTAGGATGTTCAACAGTACCACATCATCCTATATCCTTCCCCTCACGATCGCTCGCTCTATCTATACATCGAAATTGATCCATCCATAAACAGTCTACCTATTATTATACAACTTTTCCTCTTCCAAGCATACAATGGTAGCAGGAAAAGTTTATGTAAACCCATTCTCATCCACAAACAACACCGAGTCCTTGTATACAACCCTCCTCTTCCCAGCATAGTAGGTGTAAGAGGCAGGGGAGATGAGAAGAGACCAGCATAATTTCATTAGGAGACAATAAATCAATCAATTTATGAATCGCTTTTCGCACATTGCGGACATTGGGAGGATTTATAAACAAAGCAAATCTTGTGTGTTTTTCGCGGCCGACTCCGAATTTCCCGAAAGACCTCTCCGCACTCTCGCTCGCTCTCCCCTCTCTGGTCACGTGCACTCTTGCGGCTCTAGGGGCGGAAATACAAGATTGCCGGAAATTTCCACATCCGCAACGGAGAAAAGTAATCCCGAGAGGTTTCCTCTTTCACTACGGCCAAACCGAACACACAAAGCAAAGGGGCTGGCTTCCAATTGCTGCAGTGGAAGTTATCCCAATTTCCCCTCACGGCAAGAGATCCTTGCTCTCTGTAATACTCCTTTTGGCAAGTTGTACTCTGGCTATGAAACGCTCCACAACCTCCAAACCCCTTTGAAAGCTAACAGAATATTTCTACAGATGGAAAATTGAATTTTGGCACTTTCAAATGGTGCTGCGTTATGTTAACTATAACAGGTAACAGTATGTTTCAACAAGTTTCTCAAATAATTACAACGAAATTTCTTACATAACTGTGAACAAAAAGATTATCCTCTTTCTCGAGATTGTTTGCGGATAATACTAATTGCGTCAGTAAATGGGCAACTATCTAGCAGTATGTGTTGCATTAAATCGTAAATATGGAGTTTCACCAAACTGTATCCCATGCCAAAACAACATAATAATAAATCCCTTTATATCTTACGCCACTGCCCCCAGATAGTGTACGTAGAGATGATGATGATTTTTATCCTAAAAACACAAACCCCAGTTTGCTACACAGTGTTCATATACCTTCCTTATCAGAAGGCAGGTCGAGAGCTAAAAGTGAGGATTCATAAATCAACAAGTTTTTATCATTGTTTATACGACTGGCTTCCACATTTCAAAAACATTCCCCAGCCCAGCGTACTCCTCTCCTGCTTGCCTTAACCGTACAATGGCTGACAAACTAACAAGCAAAAAGTCGCATCAGCTGTTAACTTCTTCATCTGTTGCATCATTTAATGTGGAGCAAAATGCAAAAAGAAAAACATTTTCATGGCTTTCCAACTGTGACCGTATCATCTGCAACCTCATCTTCAAGATTAACGAGTTATTATTAATGCACTATAATCAGAATTTGATGCATAACCTTCTAGTTGGACTTTAAACATTTGCAATAAAAAAAACATGTCTAAAAGCTTGTACCATTCGGCCACAAACGCTGCTATTCCAAGTATCAACGATGACCATGCCACATACGCTGTATTTTTGCAATCGGTGCATATTCCCCTTGTGACATCCATTCAACGTAGCGTTTTAGTGCTTGAATTGTGTTTCAGTTTTCGCTCGTACTTCCAATCCCTATGAAATTAAAACACGTACAGGCAATACGTACGGCCAAACGTCACTCAATCGTAACTAGCTAGTGTTGTGGATGTGATTTTTCTTTTTATAGGTCACAGAAGTCAACCCTTTTACGCTTCTTTTATGAGTTGTTATCCTTCCTTCCATGCATACTCATACATACGCTTGCACACAGGAGAGCGTCCATTCCACGCAAGACCATGCTCACATCAAAGAGTTCTAGCGACAGGGACTGGCAGAGTGAAAATCTGGCACAGTACACTCATACTGGTTCGCTAACAACACTTCACTACATCATGCCATACCCATGAAGCACAAAAGTAGGCTTTTCAGGGGCCATGTGTATGATCGTTACCTTACAAAAAAGGTGTCCCATACCAATGAAATGAGACTGACATTTTTCATCAACATCAAAGGACTATCCATGGTTGAAATTGTTTCTCATGTAGGTGTTCGTTTCTGTTTTTTTATGTGTTCCCGCGAAACGAAATGTCATTAAGCTTTGCAATTGAAATTCGATGCGATAAAACAACACCCAAACGTGCAGCGATAGACACACAACCACATCGTCGAGCGATTATCTCCCGCAGACATTGAATAAAATAATTCTATTTCAGGATCGTGACGCTTCTGCAAATAAACTAATTCCAAATAGGCATGGGTTTCAAAAAGCATCATTTCCGGTGAAATAACACAGACACAAATGACAAAACTTTACCAAGAGAACTAATGGCATCTAGAAAAAATGTGTTAGCGATCAATGTGTTATCACACTTTTCGTGAATTATTAATAATCTCACCTTTCTATTACGTCGAAATGACCAGCGCCAGGATACACAGAGAACGTGCACACTGACGTCAGCATTGTACCAGGAGAGGCTGTCGAACAACAGTCGCTTGTTGTATTCCTGTCTATATATTCGATGCTAAGTAACAGACGTCAAAAATTGATCGACGTCATGTCATCTGGCATAGCACGGTAAAAGAAGCCCAATATACTCAGAGACCAAATGGAATCGCGAGGTAATAAAGCTCTGCTGGACTAAGCCTGAGGTTGGACCATCAAAGCATCAAAGTACAATTATCACTGGGCTGGTTCTTCTTTGTGCAGTGATTACTGATTGCAAATCACTGCCATAACCAAACCTCACCTTTCGTTGGACAGGAACTTAACACGAAACACAGCTTGGGGGAAAACGCACCCTCATTGGCAGCTCAGTCGTTTCTCATAACCTCGATTAAGGAGTGTCAAATGCTTAAACTTCGCCAAACTAGGCCAAATTTAATTTCTCTTATAAAACACAGCTCGCAACACCTTCCACTTTGCCAGACGGAACATCAAACGAACAAAACTACGGCGGCACTGGGGATGGACGAGAGCTCTTATAAAGGGTAGACACGCGATAAAACCTATCCCAAACAAGCAGAGAACGGGGGGCAAAAGCTCATTCGAAATCGAGTTTTAGCAAATGGCGTGCTGTTGCGCTAGATTTAGGCCCGGAGGTTGAAGAAGTTTGCCGCCCTGAACAGCGCATTTCCCCCTTTCTACCAATGGGAAATAGATACACCTCCCACTGCCAATGAGTCCCATTTTCCCAAATGCCGAAAATGCGAGGCCCCAATCGAAAACGATAGTCGATTGCAATTTGGCGGAGGAAATAAACGGGAACATGCCATTTCCCACTTAGGCAAACTTGTGGGAAATCACATTCAGGAAGTTTCTGTATCAATGCCGCATTTAGGCAGCTCATGAACCCCGGACCCCTACTGCCCAAACATATTCTGAATAACGTTGCCAGGGTTTTGGTGCCTTATTTGCGTAAAAAGAACGCCACTTGTTGGTAGAACTATGTACCACAAGTTTGTTGAATATAAAATCAGATTTAGAATTAAATTCAAACATTCATAAATATATCCACCGCTCGCATACGTCAAGAAGACCGCCAAATCCAAAATATTTTCTATGCTGTAAAACCCTGTATCATATCATCCTTGTATTGCGAAACGCCTTATGCCAAACAAGAGGAATGAGTAGATTTTCTCAGAACAACCCCTATAATGAATGTTCTTCACAATTATGAGTTTACACCTGTACCGAACGAACACCCCTGGCTCACCCATCAAAAAAGAATCGTCCACACAATTATTCCACTTGAACGCGTATCACATTTTCTTCAACTCCCTTACTGTAGCAAACGAAATCAAGAAAAATGTTCTCGTGCCACGCAGTTGTGTTAAAGCTCCTGGACGGTGGCGTCCGGAATTCGCTGGAGACACAGGTACACAAAACATCATTAGTGACGAGATGCACAGTTTGTTCACTGCTCCGAAACGGCAAGAGTACTGAAGGGAATCTTGAATCTTAACACTCAAAAAACGTCACCAAAACACAGACCAAACGACATATCTTAGGACGAATACAACACACCCTAACACATCATCGGCTACTGCTACTATCACGAAGCTCTTCAAACCATAATAAAGCTGGCATTAGAAGACAAGTTTGTGGTCCTTAGTAAATCCACCACCCCACAAAACCAAATGATGATCTTTGGACGACATTCTTTCAAGTGTTCCTTCTTCTTGGGACCAAGAACACTGGCACAAAACGAAACGATTGATCGCACGAAGGAGAGGAGACAACGCGCTAGGGGCCGAAAATCCTTTTTGCCCTACAAAACCAACCATAACCGACAATCCCTCGGTTCGTATTTATTGTGGAGTTCAAGCATGTGTCGTCGTCGGCTTCAAGCTCCATTACGCATGGTTGCATGGCCAGTTATCATCGAACGACCCAAACACCCAGGGCCATCAAAATAATGGGGAAAGGATTTTAGGTCGGCAATGCTCGACATTGCGAGAAAGAGGATAAAAGCCGTGTGGCCCTAATAACGGTCACAGATGATTTAAAGGAATACCAACTTTTCTTGATAATCTGTTGTTCTTGTATTAATGCTTTATAAAGTTTCATTTTTGAGCAAAACTCTGTTGATGCGACACTACAGGCGCAGGCACTTTAAATATTGTGGAAATGCATTTAATTTCAACATCCAAACACTACTAGTATTATTCAACGATTGTAAAATGAAAACATATTCTCTAAATTTAAAACAAAATATCGAAACATAAGCAAGGTAACATTTTCTCTTAGATATCGAATATCGAAACAACACTAACAAACGTATAAACGTCTTCACATCGTGAACCGCACCTCGTAACCACCGTAACACCGCGCAGTAAAAGCAACTGTCCGGGTGTCATAAAAAGCAGTTTGATCTGAATATGAATTACGCAGCTTAATGCGGAAAAGCATACATCTCTCACTCCTTGTCAGAGCACGCACTACTGCCCCCTCCCACACGCCCTTGGCACCATCGAAGGGAAAGGAAATGAATAAGTAATGTTGCCTGAGGCGAAAACAAAACCAAAACATACACAGCCACAGCCAGTCAAGGTAGCTCAGCTAATCCCTGCTACCAACTCCCAATGTCGTCACACACACGCACACACACACGCCAGGATTCATCCATCCAGCCCAAGTGGTTGTTATGCCAATTTTTATGAACCACCCAGAAGGGCAAAACATTATTTTTTCCCTTTTTTGCGATGTGCAACCACACTTCGACCAAGCAGCAGCGCGTCACACTGTTTCGTTATTGGATAGAAAGCAGAAGCAGAGCTCCAAGCAGTGCAATGTAACCATCATCGAGGGCACGAGAGCGGAGCGAGAAGGCCAGCCAGCGTAAGCTCGGAAATCAAAAGGACATTCGCTCGAGCACTCGCCATCTAACCGCAATGCCTCAGCCACAAACCGGAATTATGATACACGGTGGCGTACCGGTGGGTAAGAAAAGCGATTATTTCATTCTTTTCCCTTTGCACTTGACATAAATCAAGTGTTAGTGGGCAAGGCGCACGACGACGGAAGGGAAGGCAAGAGCGAAGCAAGGATCCTTCACAATCTAAGAAAAAAGAATATAAAATTAAAAGCGAAACTAAAGAAGAAATCCGCACATAAAAACAGCCACTAAATGCTTTACTCCATTTACTGCCTTCCCGAACGACGCTGGTATGAAGATTCCACTCCAGATCCGGCCTCGAACCGCGCACGGCAGTTAAAAAAGTACGCCCTTTGCACAATCTTTTCACTTGGCAGTGCGGTCGTGCAGCGCTCCGGACAAACGCTACTTCCGGTCACTTGTGATCCAGAGAGCTGAAAGGAAAGTGCTACTTACACCACGCCACAATGGCACACTTGCGCACAAATCGATACCGCGCACACCATCCTATCGTCACCTTCGATCGTGTGATTCTCGAGCACTTTATCGTAATTTTTTTCTCCCTTGCTTGGGATACACCTAGCTCGTGCGTTGAATGTTCCACGTACAAATGCTGCTTTTAGACAGTTCCGGAAGGAAAAGTTTTCTCCGTTTCCCAGGGGTAAAATAGTTGCCTCGAGTTCTGCACATGTGCACATACCATACAGTACGCACACACGCCAGCAGCAGGACAGAAATAATGGACGCCGTGCAAAGTGCAATCGTTTTGCGTGTGTGTGAAACAGACATGTTCAAAAGTTCAGTTGCGAAACTGCCTAAACTTTTCCGGTTTAAAATGTTCTCCCTCCCAGGATGGCAGACCTTGTGTGGAACCGCTGCGCGCAAGAGTCTTTGTTTGGTGATACAATTTCAACGCCTTTGCCGAACACACGATGATGATGATACCGGTTTTGTGGGCTCTATAGTACAGCGCGAAATGGAAAGCCACCACACAGGTTCCATTCAACGTAGATTACAATTTACTCTCGAAGAATCGAGCGAAATAACAAAACAAATGAGTCAGAGGTTTGCATAAACTCTACCGTGCAACATATCACCTCACAGCACAGAACGTGCAAGTAAACGGGGTAGAGTACGATTTTCGCTCAACTTTTCTTCGCATATCCCCACCATTTGTGCCTTATTCAGTGGGGGGAGGAAGAGGGAGGGGAGCTAGAATGAAGCGAAATAGCCCACCCTTGCAAAGCGAAAAAGGTCCTGACTGGGCAAATGGTATCGGCCATTTTTGCCGCAGAGTACGTGAACATTTTACCAAATACGAACGAAACGTTCCTCTTCGTTGAAAGGTATGTGGTGGTGTTCCATTTTCTCGTGAAAGAAAATCAAATACTTTTTCAGTCAGTTTCATGCCAGGCCATTGCATTGGTTTGGGTATCGATTGTAAAATAATCGGCTTTTGCCGTCGTATCTCTGTTTGTATGTCACTCAAATCAAAGCCTATCCAATTTTATATTTAAAAAATCATCACCTTTTTGTTCACATTAGAACCTTTTCATTAGAAAATCGCACCATAATCATTCTTTAATTTATGTTGTACCAAACCACCAACATGCGTTCTGTTAACCCTAACCTTCATCAACGCTATATTTGTTGCTTACATCACGAACAAATTCAAGTACAAAACGGCGCAACATAGGTGCCGCCCTCACCAGCAACACCACCCCGCTTGTTTGAGTGAACTAGAAAAAGTCGTTCCTGCAGTTGAAGCACAACTTTGACCGAGGCTAAAAATAATATCAATTTATTACAGGCGCATCTAACTGCACGACGTTGCGCTATTCCCGTCACCAGTAGGTGAGTGTGATAACGAACACGAGGGGTACGCACATGTACAACCCCGCACACCTCACCTCCCAAGCAGCCAGCTTCAGTGAACATATTCTCTCTTGCGCTGTCGCTCCTCGCCAAATCGTCTGATCCACCCCAAGGAAGAGAGAACTAAAGTCAGCTGGTACAGTGGAGGATAGAGCTGCCAAAACAAACGCTTCCTCCCCTTCCGCCCTAACTAGGCGGTCTCCAACCACACGCACATACACACACCCTCTACGCTCTACGACCTTCATGCGGACGGTTTCGACGCTAAAGTGACATCATCACCGTTTCGTCACCCATCTCTGGGGGCCAACTTTAGTTACATTAAGTGTACGGTTGTGCTGCACCAACATACCACCCCAAACGGGGTCATGGTCGAAACAAAGTAAGGACGACCAAGAAGAAACTGCACTCAACAAGAACACACCATGCCCACCCCCCATCATATCTCCATCTCGGTCCCAAACGTGGATCTCTCCTTGCGTTGCGTACCTAGAAAATTTTCAAAGCTGATCATTTAATTCGCACGATGGATGGGGGCCAAGGAAAAAACACCTCTGATCCGACGAGTGCACTCAAGAAACAGAAGATGAATTTTGAAAGCGTGCCTCACCACGACTGCCGAGGAAGCGTCTGACAGTGGCGCTTTGGGAACCATAACGAGCTCAGCAGGTGTGTGCTATTAATTCGCCCATTTACACCGCCAACGTTAGCGCCAGTGTGGGCGTGTTGGTTGGTTGGTCGTTGTACGTACTGGTCTCGGCGTACCGTCGAGACAATGTACGTAAACCGTGTTCGTGAAAGTGAAAAGTAAACTAATAGCTTTAGCGCGCGTGCTTCCTGCCTACGGGGGATGTGGCATACGTGGGATACGACTCCCGTTGACTGACACACCAGACGAACTCCTCCGGTACACTCTCTCAGATGTCTAACAAATGTCTACTTCTATGAAGGAACGACTCTGTCATCCCTGTTAACCCTCATCTCCTTGCCAGCTTCATTGTTGGCCTTTCCCACATGCACATACAAACGCACCGAGGCATCGCAGTTACCCACACTAACGCAAGGTCTGGTCTCACGCATCCGCGTCCTTGGCTAGGCACTGCCGCGGTGACCTGTCCTTGTACTATTATTGTCTGCAAATGAAATTCCCGGGTTTGCGTGGCATTCTGGCTGGAAATAACTGCAGCGAACTGCGTCCACCGAGCAGGGCTCGTTATGGATACGTATTTCCGACAACTTCTCCCTCTCCCCCTCTTAGCCATTCCCCTATAGCCAGTCAACCAGCAGACGTACCTTTTCTATGTTGTACTTTTCCAGGGCCTGTGTTGCGCAGTCCACAGCGTCCTGCTGCATCTCCTCGCCCATGTCGGCATTCTTGATGACGGCTTTGCGGTCACTCATTTTTCTGGCGCTATTTGTTCTGCGGTGGCTAGATGGTGATGGTGAAGGCTTTTAAGACGAATACCTGTAGCAAACGGTGAAAAGAAACTCGATTAGTAAGTGCGAAGAAAGTTATCTGCGGCGCGTTACAAGAGCCAATTATCACAGAGAAGAAAAGTTGACAATTAATGCTTTTCCACGGTCTCTGTTTTAGGTAAAGGTAAAAGAATGATCGGGAACACCTCTCGCGAAACAGAAATAACCTTTCACTCTCCCACGGTAACTGGGTAACGATGAATTGCAAACTATGTTTCCGCAAAAAAAACTAAAATAATGATAGTTCACAGAGAAAATTCGCCCCCAACATACCGCCACTTCCTTATTAAAAGTAAATTTCACGCAGAAAAAAACCTTCAATAATGTCAGCTTTAATATTTCGCAACAAAAAAGCAACTTTTTCCCAAACGATCTGTGAAATGAATGTGCACGATACACGATGCTGCATTTTCATTCGCAGCCTGCTACGATGAACGTCTATGCCCAGCGATGAATGATGGGACGGTCTTAGCGGGGCAAGACATCACAAAGCGGATTAACATTATTAAACGCATATAGTAGTTGATTGATTATTTGTATAGAGAACATAAACACTTTCCCTCCCGCGAAATTGCATTAACGTTATTTGATGCTCGCTCTCTTTCTATTCAGCTCTGCATCATGGTGAATGCAGAGCACCGCATGAAACTGAAGAGAGTGAAACTGGTCTGCTAGTCTGCCATCTGGAGCCAGCTTTTGCATGCTCAAGTACCATCATCAGAGTGCTCGAAAATAAATGGCCCCACTAACTCTCCACTGGGTAATATTCCAACTGCAATCGTATACTTTCTCTGAAAGGTGGGGACGGTAATGTTAATAATAAATCATTAAACGTGTTAAAGACGGGGCACATCGGGTGTAGATCTCATTTACATCATGAAGAATCCAGGTTTGCATGTTTGAAGCATTCCTATTCAACGCTTTTCTTTGAGAGTGATGCATGTATATAAAAAAATCAGAATAAGGCTACATGTGTCCTAAACCCTCACAGATGACGACGTGAAAGTGAAATCCCGATCCGTGCAACATGCAATGCCCCATAAAAACGCAAGCTGTAATCGATGCAATCGCCCCAAAACCCCCGTCATGTTGCGGGTCCCTAGCAAAGGTGATGGTTGCATAAATTTGCCCCCGAAAGGACCCAGAGCACCGAGTGCTTGCCAGGAGATGTTACGTTGGGAACACCCCAAAGCACCCCAGACTTGCTGCTATTGCTGACCTTGAAACATAAGCGGGCCAGCCAACAACAATCGGAGCACATGGTTTTAATGCGCCTCGACCCGCGTGCGCTGAGGATGTGTGTGTATATGTGTATGTGTGTTGTGTAATATGTGCGCCTGGCCAAACCGGACTGAAAAGGCTCCAAAGGCTCCCTTTTTCTGCATGTCTCTCCATGTCTTTTCCACACTCTCTTTCTCTCTTTCCTTGGCATTATGAATGCATAGTCCTCTCTTTTCCAATCGCTCACAGCTGTGCATGCTGCTCTGCCAGGCCTTAATCCGTGGAGTTTATGTACTGCCGCACGGGTAAGTGTGCTGGAAAGAAACAAGGGAGAGCCTCGGCACGAGTGTATCCTTAATTTTAGTCTCGCGTGCATGCTTCCGATAGGTGTTGGTAGCAGGATATTTAAATTCCCGTTTGCCGTAGCACCTCCAAACACACACACAC